>JARJCV010000279.1:0-58672 GCA_029281435.1 Mycena haematopus
CGTATCCCAACCACCATAACCCCATTACTAGCCGTCCAACACCACTGCCCACCAGTTCCGCACACTTTCCAGCAATACCCGACGCCATTTTCCACAGTGCAACCAAGTGTCGCGTCAGTCACGCAGTCACGAGCAGCGAGACCTAGAAATAATACAATTGTAGACAGCTTGTTCGAATAACTGTTTCGTATTTACCTTGGAAGCCATCGCGATTAGCCCTGGTCCCGTTGACCTCAAGAGGATGGCCAGCACACGTGCGGATGTCCGTGGGGTCGACGCCTTCGGGGAGGACATCAGGAACTTCGAGAACACCGAGAGCACCGCATTCATCGGCAGCAGTGGTATTAGCGCTTGCAGTAGCGATTTGGAACAGCGCGGCAGCGACAAGGGTAAGGAAACTGGTTGAGCCTGAGAATTTCATTCTGATTACTGAAACCGAGTCAGTATGTGTTTTGGTGGGAGAATTCAGAGAATTCTCAGCTCACCTGTTGGTCGGTTAGCTGGTAGACTTTGTGAGCTTGAGTCAGTTCCCTGAGGAGAGCAGGGCTTGCTAGACGGCTTTTATACTTCCTCGATCGAGTCCCATCATAATAGTTTGTAAGTACACTCGAAAAACAAGTGCGATGTTGACGGGCCAAGCCGGGGTATTAATCGTTGACTAAGCTGCGAAAAATCTACCTGGGGTTGATTGCTTTGTTCAGAGTCCGGAGGGGTACCTTCGTCGGTTCCAGTTCCGGGTCGGTCGGAAAGTCAAAGAAGAACCGGCGTCCAAAAAAAGTGCACTACGGCCGAGTTTATTCTTCTGAGACTTGCGCCGACCGCCGCAATGCTAAGGTTGGCTTCGTGCTGTGGGGCCCAGATCCAGGATTACGACTTTCGGACCAATAGGGAATTGGAGGTCTCCCTTCGAGTAAAGAACTCGAGGCTCTGGCAAAAAAGAAGTCCACCCCCGGTGGATTTTATCATTTTTCGCAGATTAGTCAACGATATTGGAGCACCAGGTTGTGGTGCGTTCACTAAAAATAGCATCAAAAAGATGGAATGAACTTCTATCGTGTTTCAATGAACACCGAGAAAAACGGCGCGCGAATGTGTTGGTTACGTCGAAGCTGTCGGCTTTGTTGTGAATGTGTCGGCCATCAATCTATTCCGGGCCGTTGCGTGACTAGCGGAACAGTTGGTTGGTTGTAAGTACTCACTCACAGTGGACCCATCGTCGTCTCCGCTCGGTCGGAAATGTAATCAGCGAGCGGCACGAGTGGAAGAAAAGTACAAGGCATAAGAACGCACTTTGCGCTGAATGGAATGGTAGCGGTGTACGTAGGCACTCTTGCTGACTTGGAATGTGATTGTGGTCTTCAAATCCTCGGTGAGGGCGAAGTTTTGGCGGGGTGGTCATTTATACTCCACGATTGACGAAGCCAAAATCCATACGTTGATTTCTTCGAGCTTTATGAAGGATCAATCCTGACTCGTGAGCATATCTGCATCGTGGATCAATCACAAGATTGAGATTGAAGAGCGTAACTTACCAAAAGCGTTTGGAATCGGAGAATCCGACAAGGGTATGACTCGCCACATTGGTCAACGGCAGGACTACTGACCCACAAGAGTCTTCGCTTTTGCCATTCGTGTGTACCTTCGAAAAAAAAGACAAAATTGAGACAGCGATAGCCACGACTGAAACAATTCCTACCGGCTTCGAAGCCGTCGTTTCGAACTCGACGTCGAGATCGCACAAAAAAGACGTCGAGGATTGAAGGGTACTCAGACTAGTGCGGAGGTGTCAAAGTGATTGAGACGAAAGAAAAATATATATGTACCTTGGTTTCTCCGTGCTTGATGAAGGATCGATCCCAACTCATGAAGATATCAGAATATTGGATGAATCGCGGAATTGAATCAAAGAGCGTAGCTTACGAAAAGAGTGTTTGCAGTCGGGAAACCCCACACCCCGTATCAAGCGCGCAGGGGCGTTGCACGTCCCATGTGCGTCTCGCGAAGGCAGGCGGTTCTTCGGCTGGTGCGGTAGGAAAGGTTGAACGAGAAGGGGTACGGCCGGCGTAGGCGGCAATGAAGAGCCCAGGGTCGAGGGGCGGAGGGGCGACGGTGAAGCGGGTGGGCGCGAATGCGGCGACTATGGTGGAGACAAGGGGTAGGGGGAGCGACACAGCGGCGGCACAGAGGATAGTGAGCGGCTGGTGGGCGTGCTGTGCGTGAGGGTGGAGATGTCGCCGCGGGCGATACGCAGAATGCATCGGGCTTCGAGTGGGCGGGGCGGCGCCGCAGATGTGTAGATAGCTGTGTTTCGGATGGAGTTACGGCGGCGCAACGATCGCTGCTTGAGGCTGCAGGTGTGTGCATGCCGCAGTGTGCAGGGCGTCAGGCATCGGCGACGCGGGAAGGACGGAGATGGGCGCTACGAAAAAGTGCGTGCGCGTAGGACAACTCGGGACGACATCAATGTACACCAGATGAAGAATAGGACAGTAGGGGGGGGGAGGAGAAAAGAAGGACTGGAGGAAACAAAGGACGCGGAAAATGAGAAAGGAGACACGCACTGACATCCCGCTCACAAGCATCGAATTCGAAGGCGAAGAATAAGGCACAGGGAACGCGAGACAAGTCGCACCCGCGACGAGATACGGATTCGCATCAACGTGGAACAGGTGCGGCTTGGATGGAGGCGAAATCGTTGGTCAGGAGCGGGAGGTATGCCGCCGTACAATGTTGCGATGTGGGTAGGCACGCTGCATGCATCGTGCGTTGGGACTAGGAGAAGAACAGGCCGGTCAGATCAGCAGAGCGAGAAAGGAGTGGCGCACCGGTAAGTACGACCGAAGCTGACTGCCCATCACCCTCGATCCTTTGAGCATTTATCTGTAAGCAGGACCGCATGCAAGCGCATGCGGGGAGAGCACGCTGGATCAACGGATGTCTGTGATAAAAAGAAGGGAGATGGAATGAGAACCTTGATGAGAACGAAGCAAAAAATCAATACAAAAGGAAACGCACCCCAGTGTACCGTATAAACAACTCCGCGTTCTATAGGACATGTGTGGGCGTTCAAATTGAGCATGACACGCACCACACGGTCGGCATTGAGGTGGGCGCGAGCAGGGACGATTTGGGGACGATGATGGAAGACGACAAGCGGCGGTGTTATCACAAAGCCAACGCCGTTGATGCGATGCTCACGCAAACAATACCAATAGGCGGGATGGATGATACTAGTAAGGCGGAGGGCATCGACGCCCCGGCTCGACGGCTTTCGGGGCCATGTTGCGAGAAAGATGTCGTCAGTCGAGAAGAAATAATCATAGAATGTGAACACGCACCCAAAGAACTCCAGAACTCCTCCTGCAGTTGCATTCGCGAATCGCCGGTGACGCAGAAGAGATCTCAGATAGGTCGGAATGAGCGGTCAAGACTTAAGAACGCTTGATAGCGCCGATGCGACAGAGCAAGGGAGTTAGCAATGCACAGGAGCCAAACATCACCCAGCTTCGACGAGTTGGACACAATTTTCAGGAACGAGGATGGATGACGCGCAGATGGTGCTGTGGGTAGACTAGCGAGGTCGAGATTGGAGAAGAGAAGTCATCCGGAGAAAATAAAAGAGACATGGGCGTTGCCAGAATGCATTGTTGAGAGGTCTCACTGTTAGACTGACGCGACGGATACAGACGTGCGCGATGCGCTACGTGGTGAAGGTGGGAAGCAAAGATACCGGATCAAATCATCATGCACAGCCACCAAACGGCTCTTGTCTTCCGACCACTCCATCGAAAATGGTCGACCGGTGTCTAGTCTTCAACAACGCATCCAACAATCCGAAACTACCCGCGCGACTAAAACCGTGACTCTATCCAACTCTAATCTTCGCCTTTCACCTGAACTCAGTAAGGTTCACCGCGTTCCGATCGATCCCTATCCTCGCTGCGGCTGGGAGTGTACTCTGACAAGTTCGAAAATGCAAGGCGGGGCAGATGAAGATGGTGGACTCGTGTATATGATGGTGCGTCTCCGTTCGTCTCTCCCCCAACCGCGCTACGTCACTCTTCGCGGACCCATACGTGCGTGTATAGGATGGAGGGCACCGAGGATACAATGCTAGGAGGAAGAAGCAGAAGCGCGAGGTGTTGCCTGCGCCGGTCAAACCCACCCAACGCGAAGAACGGCGGGAAGCAAGGGAAACACTGCAGTCTCTCTTGACTCTCATTTCTCGTTCTTATGCGGACGATCTTAACAGTGCGTCAACTCTTTGCGTTTCGCTTCGTTATTACTTGTAGCCGGACGCTGACCTTGACCTCTGTCTGGTTCAGGAGATGCTCGCGGTGGATACGGGGTTTATGACGGTGGATCCACTTGCGCAAAGAGACATGCGCCTCAGACACCTCCCGCTCGTCTACTTCTCTGCGGGGAGGTATCGCGATCGCGACTTCCAGGTTCGTCGTTTCGCTCTCTGGCTGCATCGCATCTCATCCGTTCTCCCAGCTCGGGCGCGACGTATGGACGTCCCAGATCTCCGGCAGACCCTCGATTATTGGCAGCGAAAATGGAGGCAGACTCGCAGCGCGACGGGGCAGAAAGGCGTTTTTGAGCCGTAGTAACACAGCGTCAAGGAGGATGTGCGTCTCGCCTCGTTATTCCTTGGAGCCGGACGCTGGCATTCACCACTGATTCGGGAGACGCTGTGGTATCGCGACTTCCTGTTCGTCCTTTTGCTTTCCTGCTCATCCATTCTTCCAGCTCGGGTGCACGTCGCAAAAAATCAAATTTCTAGCGGGGATCCCGATTGTCAGAGAGTACGATGGCGCCAATCCTCAATCCTCGAGTAAATGTCTACTGGGCCGCCCCCTCTTCCTCCAGCGGCGGATTCGGATTTCGATTCTATTCTGGACATCCTATGCCGAGACGACAAAGCGTGTGATCGCCAATTTGCTAAAGCGGCACTAACTCAGATTTTGGGTCTTAAGTCCTCGATGTGAGTCGAGTACTAAAGCTGCTTAGTGTTCTTGCGCGCGCGACCTCCCGAATCTCCCTGCGCAGCGTATTGCGGTCCGGGCTCGATATTTCGGCTCACAACTTTGGTTTTAGCGTGACGTCGTGCGTCCTTTACTACACCCATGTGGCACCATGCCTGCAGACACTTCCATGGTCCCGGCCTTTTATCTAGTCCACAACCACGCATTTTTGGATCGCCCACTCCTTGTTCTTGGAACTGCACGTCTTGAGCTTCGATCTGGTCCACTCGTTTACGGTTTCACTCAAGTTTGACTAGACTTGGAGCTTGGAATGAACCCGGTGCGACGAACCCTCTGCGTTTACATAATTGACCTATGTAAATACGGGACAGTAATCCCGCGAACACTACCGTTCGCATGGTTTCCATTCTCTATCGCCCGCGTTTCGAACATTCATTTAGTCATCGAGAACAACGTGTCGTGCCAACTTATTATAATATTGTGGGTAGCACGAACGGCATGCTCGAACTTCAACTGACATCCCGAGGATGCGGATTGATTGCCCTCAAAGTGATAGGCCCGCCACTCCGGGTCCCCGGAGGCTTTCTTTTGTTTTTCTATCGTTCTATCAAGATCGACCGCCACCGCAGAGGATATCCCCGCAATTTACTGTTGCTCAAGCTCGCATCCTGAGTTTTATCCTCTCGTCTCCATTATGTTCGTTCCACAGTCGTATCTGATGATACCTTCGCGCGGACTTCACATTCTTTCAGGACGCGGTACGAATCGTTGAATTTTTCTGCTCCTTGCAGTCTTGGCATGAATTGTTTCAGTGTGTCGTACGTATCGTTCATATCTACCTCAATCCCATCCCTCTCATTTATTCACTTCGCTTCGTGCAGAGAACAATGGATATCGCTCCAACACGGCATTACCGTCGCCCCAGCTCGTTCCATCGGTGACCTGGCGCGTTCGTGTTCATTGGAGCCAGGCAGATATTCAAGTGCAAAAACTAGTTCAATAGGTTTCAAACCGGTCGCCCCGTCATGGCCGTCGCGTCAAGAATCTATCCAGCATGGGCCGCTTTACGCGGACAGCCAATACTTCACTTTGTGCAAATACATTCATACCAGTTCGAGTGCATTAATCAGTACATATAAACCCGTCTCAACTGAGAGTAACAGTTGCCTGGCCGGAGCTAGACAGTCCTTCCACCTGATGCACGGCACCAGCATTAGCGATCTGAGGTTGAATTTGCCAGCAACTTGAACTTACCGCGACTATCTGGTAATTCATCGTACCCAGCTTCATGCCAAGCGCAGCCCACGCATTGACATGGTTTTGAACCGTGACGGTCCCACTCGTGCGCTTGTTCTGGCGGACGGAGAGGTACTGGTTGAAGGTAGCGGTGCCAATGATGGAGGGCTGGTTCACTTGGGTATGTTCGTAGATATCGTAAGTCGATCCGTCGGAGACAACGGTGCCTTTGTGGGTGGTCCCGGAGTTGGCAGTGCCGAGGTTGAAATTGTTGGCATCTTCGTTGATGTAGTATTCCACGAGAGGGTTCTCAGACCAGCCTGCATACGGTTCATTCAGCGCGCGCGTGGATAGTGAAGACCAAGACCGACCGTAGACGGAGAGTATGGAAGCAGAGGCGGAGTTCGGCTCCCAGGAAGCGCTGAAAGTAATCGCCCTGCCGGACGTTAAAATTCAAATCGTGCATGCAGCTGGATATCTCACTTATTTGTGGCTCCGGGGTTGAACCCCTGACCAACGACGAAATCTCCAGATCCAGACCACTGAGCTTCGAACTGCCCACCTGCGATGTTGGTAAAAATGACGTCGAAACCGCTGGAGACAAAGTTGGACCAGAAAAAGCCATCGAAGGTGCCTTGCCCGGGCCCTTGCACTCCGCGAGCAGAGAGGTCCCTAGTGGTCGGCGGGAAAGTGGCGTTGCCGCCGGGCAGAAACAGGGCGGAAGATCCTGCGACTGTGACGGCAACAATGGAAAGCAAAGTAGTTGAGAAGCCCATGGTGATAGATGGTGAATGAGCAGTTCGAGGCCCTTATAAACGTTCGGGGTATACGGTCCCCGAAACTCTCTCACCCAAAATTCATGGGAGCTGGGGGTCGTCATGGAGAAAACCCGGCACCTCTGGTGGCGAATAGGCCATTTCACTCCTCATCAATGTCGTCCTCCTGACCTGAGCGCACGGCGCGTGTGACTCGGTTTCTCAGCGAGATCGGATAATGAATGCAATATGTAACGGTTAAACGAATCGGGTTCTAGCAGGTGTCAAGCGGGTGTGCAACGCACGCTGATCTTTCGTCAGATTCCGATCCGAAAATAAGCCGGGCCGGGCCAGACCAGAATAGGTAGTTCGCCGAATGAGACAATACTTACATGAATGCACGCCATAGCGCAGTGGAGGGTGAGACTGTATCATAATCCCGGATGATAAGTGTGGTGAGTCGCTGCAATACGGAGACATAGATAATTTGAAGGAAGGTCGTGTTAACCCTAAACCGTTAAAACGTTGGTCAGATTTGGTGCAACATGCATCTCGTGCAGGGACGAGGTGACGTATGAATCGGCTGAGAGTCATTAGCACAATACAAGTTCAGAATTATAGCGGAATCAGCTTCTGCAAGTGGACGTTTTCAAAAACTAAAATATGGAGGAAAATGAAAGGCGACGCTGTCACATAAGTCGTACGTGTTGAACGCGCAGACTGCCCTATGCGCCTGGGTATAGTACCGAAGCATGCCCAGTAATCTTCGGGCAAGAGAATTTATGGTAGAGAAAGTACCAAACAAATCGGTCCGATTCGGTCGGTGAGCTTGATGGAGGCAAGGCACAGCGATGAAGAAAGAGGGAAGGCTCACCTCGTGGAATCGTGGCTCCAGGAGAGCAGGTGTATGGGGACCCTGTCGATATGGATAACACAGTAAGTAAAGGGGAGGGTATGGGGAGTAGTGGGCCGTACGCCACATCCAACGATTATATCTCGAGTCGGACATTACTGCAGAAACGTTATTCCCTAATTGCACGAAAATTGTGTATTTCGCACATACATTGAGCGGTTTCTAGTTTGGCTTCGGGGAATCGATTTCACGACGGAAGTACGGCTCACCTAAGAGGAGATATCAATAAACGGAGAATAACGATTGAGCGCGCAACAATCACTGCCTCGTTAACCAGGGGCGGGACAATACACGAGTTATCTTGAATAGCCAAACTCGCAGCATTAGTACTACGCTGATTGAAAAATCAAACGAACCTCTACATCCAGCCGTGAATCTGCATTACTTGACCGCGCATCCAGGGACAGCAAAACTCGGCTTACGAGAATGGTTCCGCAAACAGTGGTGAATATCGTATGATCTGACTGAATCGTGAAACAGTCAGTGATTTCGGAATCCAGTGGACAAGGGATCCTGTACACGGACATGGGATAGCAGCGGTGGACGTTGTGGACAGTAGAAACGGCTTGAAAAAAACCTTGAATGGTTTCCAGCGGAGGAATCTGGGCATGGAAAGCTCGTGTAGTTAGTTATTCTTGATGCGTGGTCTTCCCAGAGTTCGCATACTGCGGTCAGCCGGCTGCCGCTGTGCACCAGGCTCCAGCTCAGGCGTTACAAGCGGGGCTGACATGCCGCCGGGAGTATCCAATCAGACGCCGATGTGGAGGAGGGCGAGCAGGATGTCGACGGCATCGAGAACGCGAGGTGGCTCGAGGAAAGGTGAGTGTGATCACTGATCAATCAGATCATTGATGACGGTCCGATCCACGTGGTTGAAAGTAACATCAATAACTGTCACGGTCACTTCTGAGTTTCGCCACCATCGTCGAGTGGGGCCCATCTGCATGTCTCCTTCAGTTGGTTATCGTTTGGAAAGAACTTTTCAAAGACATCTAAGGAGAACTCAGGAAACAGTGTCAACTTTACTTGCTGGGCCCTGATCCGTCTCGTGCGCTCTACCATCGGGCCATCGAGCAGGATGAGGCTGGGGGACCAGCCCAGGGTACGTTCCTTATCGTACTTTTCTGTGGGGTAACAGTCGTGTTGCTGGGGGATATTGTTTTCACGCGGATACTGGGAGGTCATTGTCTTACGACGGCCATCGATGGCCAGCTCGGTCCTATAAACAACCTAGAGACTTTCCCCAAGGGCGCCGCAACGCTTTCCTGCCATTCGATGCTGTATTTTGTTCCATTTCTTCTACCATTTGGTGATGCATTTGTAGCTCAAATGCGGTCAACTACTTTTGAAAAGGGGATCTCATTATCCCACCGGAAATTTCTTCAAGGCCAACTGAGCTGACCGCACGGATTACAGCGATGATGTCTGCGATCACCGCTGTCGTTGCTGTCGAGCTCCGTGATAACGCTTCCACTAGCGCCTTCGACGTCGATGCTGAGGCTGTCAACGAGATGACGACTCTGATGCTTAGGTGCATAAATCATAGTTTTGTCATTCCTGTCCCTCGAGTCCGGACACGCGGGCGTCCTATGCTTGCCCAGTGCGTGCCTTAACAATGCTGTTCTCGTTCCATGTACCTATTATGCTCTTGTATATCAATGCCATAATATATGCCGATTTCCTCCTATTTCCTCGGGATTTTCGTCTGAAATGTCCTTTATCTACATAAGTTTGTGTACATTTTCTTGTAGCGGAACTGCCGCGTATGTGTAATTAAGTAACAAAAGCAGGAACCGCTTTCAGTACCAGAATCCTATCGCAGCGACCGTTCCCACCAAAGGGAAGAAGACGTGCGCCCGTATGATTCTTCCCCCCGCAGCCGCGTTGGGGCTGCCCGAGGTCGACCCGGGGGCGCCAGTGGTCGAAGCGGTGGATGAGGCTGTTCCGTTTGCAGAAAATGCAGGCTGCCACGTCGTCGCGTTCCATTCCGCGAACGTTGTGTTCGGACTCAACAGAAGAGGAGGCGCGACAAACGGCGGGGTCCCGGCCGTCATCTCACCCTGCCAACAGTGCTGCGCAAAACACAGTGTGCACTGGTCGGGAATCGCCTGTCCAAGCCGCTCGAGGCTACGAAGGATGGATCCGCAGGCGCTACATACGCATAGATATCATCAGCGGGAACGAGGATGAGGGCGGCATTGAACCGTCTGAGGGGATGTCGTACGTACATGCATTGCGCCCACGTAGTGTTGCTTTGGGAAACGATGTCGAGGCTGTTTTGCAGCAGGATTTGAATCTGAGCCTCGCTTGGGCCGGTGCTGTTGTAATTTTGGAAAAATGAAAAGATCGGCGTCGGAACGACTTTCCATTATGTGATAAAAGAGAAAACGTACGTAACCACGGTCGTAGCATTTGAATAGGCACTGTATGGCGCGTCAGCGACGTAGAGGAGGAGCGGCGCCTCAGGTTCGTTGCAGCCTGCCAATTTTCCAAGCAACGAGGGTTAGTACCACTCGCCAGTGACTAAAGCCATAGCTTGCCAAAGAACACCGGAGCCAAGGTGTAGTTGTTGATGAGGAATGTGTTCACATCAGGCAGCTTGGGGAAGGGCACATTGTTGGCGATGGCCATCGCCGCAGTGTTGACTGGATAGGCACAAGTTAGCGCTACCAAACTGTAAAACACACACATAGAGTGTATCCTCACTCAAATTTGTGCCGTTCATCCACCCCGACTTTGAATAATCAACGACAGGTGGGCGCTGAAGAAGAAGGCACATACCGATAATTCCGAACCGCAGCTGTCGCTGACGAGCAAAAAGTCCATTTTTCTGACGGGCTGGATAAGTGGCCAGATAGGATTTGCCTGGCCTATTTGGATCTTAGGAAGGAAGCAAGGAAGGATAGAGATGGATCTCACCAGATTCCCCGGCATCTACCACTACCAATGTCGCTTGCTCTTGAAGACCGGCATCCGACTTGTTGTAGGCTTGATGTATTATTTTTCCAGATCATCAGTGTTGTGCAAGGAAAACAAAAGAATCATTTACCAAGGAAGGGGTTAGCGACCAATCCATAGCCCACTTCCTGCGACGGCACATTTGATCACAAGGAGTTCAAAAAAAGGCGAGTATGTAGACGTACCTGAATGGTGGCATTTCCGAGCAGGTCAAGAATTCCAGGAAGAACACCCTTTACGAATGGGCTCAGCTCCTCCACCTGTCTCTCGTTCTCGAGCTCGGTTTCGTTTTGAGGATACGGCAGCTCTGTTCGCTTCCGCCGCGACTCGGCCCGACGCGAGAACATTCCCCTGGTGTTGTTTGTGTCCACGACGACGACCCAGTCCTGGATGAGTCTAATGAGTGAAGCTTTCCGGGACAGAAGGAAGCAGACAGACGGCTTCCGCAGCTTCTGCCGCTCCCAAGACCCATGCGGACGAGTCCCACCCAGTGACACACTCACTTTCGTTGACTGGCACACCCGCTTTGAGAGGCGTGCCGAGCAGCGAGGTGGGCGTGAAAGCTTGAGCGCGACCTTGCCAGCTGCCGAACTCGATCGGGGATATCTCGTAGATAGTTTGGTTCGTCGCGCTGGAAAAGTAAGAGCTGAGGAATGGGTGTCATTGGTTGAACGAATGTGTTTACTTGTTGATCGGAAACAATATTCCGTTGTAGGAGTTACTTCCTGGAAAGCCTTGGGGGATTCCCTCGGCCATCATGAGGATAGGGAGTGGAACTGAGCCGTTGCTGTAGGCAGCTGAGTGCAAGAGGCCACTGAACGTCTGGTCAACGACACTTTTCGCAGCATAAAAAATTTCGGTCTATCAAACTCAATCGGTGAGAGGGAGAGTAGTTGAACCTAAGGATCGACTTACGATGCCCGTGACGTCGGGGATGGATACGTTGAATCCCGCCTTTGCTTTGAGTTCCAGGAGATCATAGGCAGAGTTGGGCACCGCTGTGGAAACTTCCAGTTAGCCGGGGAACCTTTTACAACCGAAAAGTGCATGACCTGAGTTATTGAACGCTCCTCCAGCAACGAGCGTCTGCACGTCCACGAAGTCATTGATCGCAAGCGCCATGACCGATTGGCATCCGCCACTGACTGTATCTGGCATCAGAAGAGTTCTGGTGTTCGAAGAAACAGGCACTCACGCCCGGCGACGTAAGTGGTGGCCTGGGATAGGCCGCCCGTCTTTGCAACGACCGATTTATTATACCTCGAATCAAAGCTTTGATAGAAGCCAATCCCACCCATCTAAACGCCGAGCTTCAGCCCTTTGAGTTGACAGAGAACAATCAAAATCACCGAAGCACGGGCTGGCACGGAGTGTATCAACGCAAAGGAGATGTGTAGGCAAAAAAAACACTCACTGCCGCCCCCGGAATAAGCTTGTCCAATGACCGGAACGGCGCTGCTGTTCGCAGAGAGGGTGGAGATATAGCTGCTGACATCGAACCCAGGGATGGCAGCAAGACTCAAGTAAGACTCGAGTGCTGCGATAACTTGTGGTCGCCTCGAGTCGAGCCAATTGGATTCTTCGGGCGATAAACCTTCAGAAGCAGGACGAACGTAAGTAACATTGGAGGGGCAAGTCCCGTAGGTCGGTGGAGTTGCCCCAGCAGCACAAGCAGAGCCGCCCAGTACGACGGCGAAAATTGACGGAAGGGATTTCATAATTTGAGCAATACTCACCTTCACCTTACTCTTTATATATCACACTCGCCCTAGTACCGTAAATTTGGCCTATTCGTTCGTCAACAAAATGTTTGCCGCCCACCGTCAATAATGACAATACACCGGAGATCGCTCAAATGAGTCAGAAGCTCCACTAAAGCCCCAACCATTAAGTTGCTGTTCACGAAACACGGTAAGCTAAACGGAAATGTTTATGAAAAAGGCGTATAAACGGTTCAAAATGTTCCACTTAACTGGAAAACAGAGCGCTCGCAAAAAAAGTTTCCAGACGCCAGCGACGTCGTAATGTAGTCACGACTGGCTCAAGCTCCCTCAGTATACTACGTAGGTGCGTGGTATGGAGCTGGCAACCGAACAAGGGGAGTGACGTAGGTGGCGTCTGAGAATTTTTCTTGCGAGCGCTCTAGGATCTTGCGGCTAGGTGTCATAAACAGCGTTGATCCAGATTCCAGAATAGTCTCCGCCTCAGTCATCGTACCCTATTGCGTGGGGCGACGCACAGCACTGCGATTTGAGCAAGCGAATCGAACGCAGCTTGACATCCTCCGTGATAGTCAGAAGTTGGAGTAATCCAGAATGCAAGCAAAGCAAAAGCAGAGGTGGCAAAGGGTAAGGTGGGATGATTTACGACACGACAGGTGATCGCGCCGGAACGCCGTGATTTAATCTCTTCGACTGTCAATGATCGGGTACTGATGCTGGGGCGGCTCCAAAGTGGTGCCTACTTAACGACAAGACAAATTGTTCGGCCGTTGCCTTTCACGTTTGAATAGGCAACACCTCCCGAGGGAATAAGGTCGGATTAGCCCAAACTTAGGGGAAATCCGACCGAATTTCCCTTCTTAGGTTCATTTCCTTTCTTTGGACTCTCAAGATATTTAGGGGAAATTAACCCAAGTTTCCACAGGAAGTTTCCATCACATTGGACTGATATTCCTTCGTTTTCGATTCATGCTAGTTCGACAAATTTTTAGTAGAAAATATGATTTTCCGAATTTATGCTCTGCGCCTCGGGCGGTAAATCGAAACGTGGACCCAATCTTAATAACAGTACTGTGAAGTAGACGTTCCTATTTGTACTCTCCTCGCATCTGCACGACAGGAAGTACTCGCTCTACTACTAGTACAAGGGTCAGAGAAGTAAATGTCTACTTATCAAAAAAAAGTATAACTCAAGCAGTATAACTCAAGCGGACGAGGACACTGTCAATGCACATCCCTTGTGCTTCGCGCGAAAGCACGTCGCTCCCTGCCTGCCGGCAGTCGCTTTTCGTGCCTGGTACGGAGGAAAACGTGGATGTGAGCGAACGGCCAGCGCAGGCGACGATGAAAAGACAAGAGTCGAGATGGTCAGAGGACGCGGGTGGACGACGGGCACAGCGATCGAGGTGAGCGAGAGTGGAGGGATGATGGTCGAGACGAGGGGTAGGGAGAGAGAGACGGTGTGAGCGGCTGGTGGAGATGCTGCATGTGCGGGTGGTGCTTTGTGTGACGAATACGACAGCGCGCAGTTTGGGTGCAACGGAGCTGAGGAAACGTCGCGGCGAATGATACACGAAGCGGGTGCGCCGAAAAGTCGTACGTTGGATGAAGGGTGTGTCGTCGTGGAGGACGTCGCGATAGCGTCCTCGGCTTGAGGTATGGTGCTGAGGATCGACGTCAGAACCAGGAGGGTACGGGGCGTCCATGGTGCTTGCTGCGCATGCCAGCGAGATGACCGTAGCATTCGCTGTGCGCGGAAGGCTGGGGTGCGGAATGTAGGGTAGCGTCGGCGCAGAATATGGGTCGGCGCGTGATAATCGGCGCGGGGAATGGTGAGCGACTGTGGCATGACACGGACTTATACGGCGGAAGAGCGCGGCGTGCACGGATGTCGAGCGCGGGAACGCGAGGAAAGCCGCATGGCAGAGAACGAACACGATGCGCATGCTCTGCCGATGCAGCTGGCGGTGCGGGTAGGGCGCCGGTGGTCGGCGTGGTATCGCGCACAAGAGTGGTAGTGGCCGAGGCGATCCGCTGCGACCGCCACTGCCGCTGATGGTCCCGCCGTATGGCGCACGTCACGCTCCAGCGGTGCGGGGACTGACGAGAGCGGTGGGAGGGAGCTTCGTCGTGCTGGATCCATGGAGACGCTTGCGCTTGCGTGTGGCGCTGCGCGTCTGGTTCCCTATGTGCAGGGCGTCAAACACAGGGCATTGGCGAGGCAGAAAGAGCGACGGGCGTCACGGGCGGTGCGCACGAGGAGAACAGCTGTGGACATATCAGTATATAAGGGAAGAAATAGGACAGCAAACGAGACAAGAAGGACGGAGAACGGGAGGAAATGGGCAAAGAAAGAGAGAGGGGAAAGGGACGCACACAGATTACCCATCACCTTGTATCTTTTCATAGCTGCATGCAAAGTAAAGGCGCTTGGATGCGGGGAACGCTGGGTCAGCGGACGTCTGCCCAATACGAAAAAACATTGGATGAGAACGAAGCAAGAACCTGGAAAGATAAACGCACCTGGGATTGGCTCAATGCGCGTACCAAACAACGGCTGTGGCGTTTGGATTGGGCTGGGGAATCGCCGGGAGGTTTGAGGCGGGGATGACCGGTGAGCGAGGATGCTGGGAGTGGAAAGGAAGAGACGACGTCGACGTGGAAACAAAGCCGATGGCGCTGATGCGACGCTCGCGCAAACAAAGGCTTGGGCGAATAAGTATAAGATAATGTAACATAAGGCGGAGGGCATGAATGCAGCACGGCTCGGTGGCGCGAGGAGCCGTGTTGCGTTGGTAGCGCCGCGATTAGAGGCGGAGGACGTGTTGTAGTACTTGGTGGTTGCCGCGGCGGGGCGGGAGTTGCCGGATCACTTTGATTGCATTGCGGACGTGGATTTGGACGCAACATATGAAAGGAGGCGAGTGTGGGAGAGTGACGCAAAGAATAGGGATGTACGAGCGAGCGCGGGTTCGAGTGAGGGGTCGCGTGCGGGTGCTTGAGGAAGACTGACGAAGATGCAGAATGTGAGTTGAATGACGCAAGCCTGAGACTCTAGAGTGTGCGAGTGAGTGCGAGGTAGCGGCATGAGTGCGGGAGAGTGCGAGCAGGCTGTTCGACGAAGAATGAGTTGACCATGATGAGGGTGCGATCAAAGTGGTTTCGAACCGGTCAAAGCCTGATGTCGCTGATCTCTGCGTCTGGGACAGTGCGAGTGAGTCTGAGCGAGTGCGGGAGAGTTGAAAACAGCTGTTTAGAGAGATAAATGAAGATGATGCACTTGAGGTGACGTCAATGTTGAATGAGATGAAACCGGACTCAAGTGGCGATCAAAGTTGTGCTTCTTTTTAACCGTGGGAACATGTCAAAGCGTGTTCTCACAGGTCCGATGTGGAAGAAAAGAATTCAGGTAGCGCTCATTTCTGTATAAAAAAATATGATTCGGATATGTACAGGTAGCATTTGATGTAGCCAAACCATTGTGATAAAAAGGAACGGGTGACAGAAGGTGCGGTATGATAATGAATTGTTTTTCGGATTGAAATTGAGCTAGCCGCAGTCCTCGTCTTGGAACGAAGAGTGGAACTGACTTCAACTGGCGCATAGCAGTATGAATCACATCACTATACTCCGAAAGTAGGTGTTACAAATGGGTTACGCAAAATCAGTTGACTACCACTCTCCCCTTTGCTCAATGATCGGGAACCGAGGAGGCCTTGCTGCCTTCCACGACCTGATTCTGCCAAGGCATTGATCAGGAAGGTTAAATTGTCGTTTTGCAGGTACTTACAGCGGGTCTTAACAGGCAACCCAGGCAGAGCGGATCGACGTGTGGCCCTGGTCCCAGCACGCGTCGCCGTAGCTCGCACCAACAAGGGAAGCTGTCGTGCAGGCATCCTCATTGTGAATCTGAACCTGTTGGTTGGAGGCAACGCCGGAGAACAGAACGGAGGCAAAGTCTAGGGCCATATAAAGTCAACGGCCGTTCTCTCGCGGGTTGGGATGAAGAACGTACTGCCAGGTGGGTCGTAGCACTGATTGCAGCCTCCCTCGTAGGTGTCGACGAAGGAGGTGCAGCCTTCGCTGCCAGAGAACTGCACCGTAATTGTTGCGGTCACAGTGTTGACGATGCAGGCCACGACCAGGGCGGTGAAGGACGCGGAAAATTTCACTTTGGGAGACCAATTAAGCATCCAACGAAGTCATCGCTGTCGATGAGCTCACTGGTTGGAGTTTCTTGGTGGTAGAGTCGAAAATACTGACGAGCACAAGATAGAAACTTCGCCTTTTTATGTGTTCCTCGGCGCCCCCTTGAAGATACATAGCATAAATTCGTGGATACTTGGTGGACAGCTGAATGATACTATACCACTGCATCATGCTTCTCCCGTACAGTATTCATCTCCACCATCGAATTCAATTCAATGAATTGGTCATATACACTGTCAAAAAAAACTTCAGAAATAGCACTCTATTTCGAGACACCCAGAGACAAGGCAACAAACGTGCCTATATAGGACCCCTGCTTACAGGTCTGCCCCCACTCGGAGCGGACTTCCCGACGAGGCCGGGGTCTAACCAATGAATCCGCATCTAAGCGCCGAAACCTATCAAATTTATTGAATTGTTACGGCCTAAAGACAGCAACTATTGGAGCCGTAGGCGCCGCCTGTGGACTTCCAAGATGTGCACTGGTTCCCTCCGCAGTCGCCTTCGGTATGTCTTAAACGCCCTCCGCAGGTATAATTACATCCCGCTCCACGATGAGTAGGGAATACATAAATACCTTCGAGTTCCGGGGCGTGGGAGCGCAGCATCCAAAAATTCACGCCGGTCCAAGGCGCTCCCGTCTTACATCGGTGAAATGCGGGAATATGTAGCTTACATACAGAGCGAGACATCGGCTCGTAAGGTGATTACACAATAAGCTGTTCCCGCAGTGTTTTCCCGTACGGTTCAAGTTTACAACGCCCTTAGTATACCCGTTTAATTGTGGCAGTTCGCCATTGTGCGGGTATACAGCAGCCAGGCTCGAAGCCAGGCGCCCTCATGTTCGGAATTTCGGATTCCTTCGCTGCCGCACTCATAATCCTCGTAACACGGTCAACGGTATCCCTAGAGTTCGTGCCGTGCGAGGAATGTAAGTATAATAATAATATCCTTCATTAGCACATCGTCCGAGCTCAAGTCAACCTCGGTCGGATCAGATCAATGCCAGGGTTCATCTCTACGATTCAATCAGTGTCCAGTGTCCCCTTTTTAGCTAAGGGGGGTTGGGGATTTGCTCCACGCCTCACTAGCGAGGATAGTTGCGAGGTGCTGAATTAAGTACTTAGGTTAAGGTGTCTGTACAATTATGAATGATTTTTATCTACCTCGTCCCGCTATTACGACACTACTCCGTTGCGGCTGCCGCGGTTTCAGATAAGTTTATAATTTCGCAGTGCTGCGCTTCAGCCGTGCGCAGCGTCGGATTCCCATGCTGTGGTGCTGCGCTGGTCTCCGGTGGTGACGGATGATCCGATGGCGTTGGAAGTGGTCCGCCCGAAAGACGCACGGTCGCGGTTTGGGGATCTGCGAAGAGAGGGTTTCAACATCGTGCACGCTGGTGAGGAGGGACCGAAGAGGAGAAGGAAATAGTAAGGCTCAGGGTGGGTCGGGGGCGAGAAGAAAAGTGCGATCCCGATCTCGACTGCTGACCCATCCGCGCCGCGCCCAACTCATCCTCCTCTGTATGCACCCCACCGTCGAGCCGTTCGCCGCCTGAACTCGACCTCGACGTGCGCTATATGACCCGCTCAACACGAATACACAGCGCGCACGCAGGACGGCAGCCGCGTTCGAGACGCACGAGAATGAAGCTGCCTCGTCTCGAGGAGGTCGGCTGTCCGTCCATGCCAGGGGAATGCGAACGCGCACCTACCTAGGTATGTGTTAATCTACCCCCCCACTCGTTCGCGCTGTCGTTCGGGGCCAGGGGATGCTTGAGGTCGGCGCAAGAAGGTGTCGTCAGTGGATGCGCCAAGTTCAGAGGTAAGGGGAGAACTGACGTTGATCCACGAGGGCTGCGCTGTGTGGTAGGATGTGGAGTTTATCGGTTGGCGAGAGTTGGCCTGTTTTTTTTTCGTTAGGTGAGGACGACGTAACAAGGAACGGATGGAGAGGCCCAGGGGTTCACTTACCTTTGGTTTAGTTTCCTCAACGTGCCTGTTCTCGCGCTTCTGCGCTACCTCGGCGCGATGCGCCCGCAAGGATAAGGTAAAATGATAATGGCTGCTGGCGAAATCCCAACGAACACGCGCGCTCAATGCGATATGAAAGTCAGCTGGCGAAAGGAACAGTTGCACAAGGGCGCACCTCATTTCAATCGTGGTTTCGCAATGAAGCCTCCGAGAGGCTGAGTTACCCCGTAGAGTCGGCGATTACGAGTGCGGCGGGTCGAGTCGCATCGACGCCGATTTCAAGGTCTTGTAGTGTCGTAGCCTGTTCGTTGCATCGCGTCAGTGAGTGGAGCGCTCACGATGCGGGTGAGGGTTAAAAAGAGCGGGATGTTTGCGAGCCACCGATGAACATCCAATGGCTTGGAGGGATGACAAGACCAAGGAACGGAACTGTAGGGAGAGTCAGCGAGAAGAAGAATTGAAGCGAGCTCCGACCGAAATTGTCAGAAAAAGCCGCCGGGACGAAGTGGAAAACAAATAGAAAGACGTACTTGATCATAAGCCTCTACTGACTCGGTTGTATCGTGAGCATGGTGATCCAGCGAAAGATTCATAATTTTGGATTCATCTTGGAAAGCGCGTCAGCAGAATAGCGGATGACGTTACACTGGGATAGACAGGGGAATATAAAAGTCACCTGAAGTCAAGGAAAGCCGGAGTTAGTAAGAACGCGGTTGCGTGTTGGGGTGGTTTACCTGCTATTTTTCTTGTCGCAAAGGCGTCGAGTGCCCGGAAAAAGCTCAAGTGGATCCGCTCAGCTAGCTGACAGCGCTCAAGAAGAGCAAAAAAGGTCGATAAACCGAAATGAGTGGCGATTTTGAAGAGTAGCAGTCCGAATTACACCCAGTAATAGCCCAAGAAGAATAATCCAGTGTTGCCCGACAAGAACCCAGAAAGTGAGCGCTGTGATGAAGGTCGGAAGCAAAAGGCGTCTGATCGGACGGATCACGCACAGCCACTCGGACACGCTTCTTTCTTCTCCGTCCACTCCTTCTGGCGCGTTCTGGCCATCGTCGCCTCGGCGGATCGTCTTTGTTGTGAACATTCAGATTAGAAATTGCTAATCTTGCGTCTATATCCTCCATGCGTCCTCCTCTCTGGCGATCCGACTGTGTAGTCATCTCTGACTTGGAGGGATTCCGTGGACGCCGCACAAAGCTCTGCCAGTACTTGCCAGGCTCAACTAGACTTCCGCCGACCGTTCTCTACCGGCCTGAAAACTACCCGAGACCAACTGGTTAGGGTTAGCTAACCCCTTCGTCCTTCTTGCTTTCTTGTCCCCGCCTCCCCGTTTTTGCTTGTCGGTTGCGCTAGTCTTGATTTACTGTCTCCTTCGTACACACCCCACTCGCTCACTCTTCCTCTCCCTTTCCTCTTTGTTCCGTTGCGCACGTCCACCCACATCTTTCTGCTCGTCCATGATCTGTTGCGTCCTTCGCGCATGCGAATTCACTTCTGTTTCTTATCCTCAGACGATCTTGCCTTTTCATTCGCGCCAGCACCGTCCTTCCCCGCTTCCTTTGTACTTCTGGCCCTCGTCGTCATTCCTTCCACACCTCTTCTCTCGCCCACCATTATTTCCCTCCATCACTCCTGCGTCTGCTTGGCACTTACGTCTAGAGCCCACTCCTTCTCCCTTGCGCGCGGCGCGCCACACGCATCGCTCTTCCGCCCCTACTCCGCCTTTCTCTCGGCCTCTCTTTACCAGTCAGTATGACGTCAAAACCCTCTCTTCACAGAACCCAATCTGCGACCGTGCCTCTTTCGGGAGGACGGGCCCTCGAACACAGGTGATTCTGCTTCGTATTCATTTTTTCCTTGCTCTCTGCCTTGCTTATCGTTTGTTTGTCGAGCTGTTTTTTTAGCCCAGGAAGTGAATTCAAAGTGCGTGTACTTTGTTTATCTTGATGGACTTTGAAGTAACCCAGTCTTTTGTATCACATTTTCTTTCATTCAGCTTAGTGCTCCGAATTCAAACTGTGAGTCTAACCCTTTCGCCGACTCGACTCGAGCTTACAATCAAGCTCAAATGTGCATTTCACCAAGTGCGTCTCAGCTTTATCTCGTCATACACTGAGTCTGACTTTGCCGTGAATAAGTAACCGCAAGACCTGGAGTTAGTTTAAACTTCCCCACTCAACTGGAGCTCGACCTCAAAGGCGTGCGCTCTCAGTCCCACTCACCAGACAGAACTCGAGCTTATAACTATTCATTCAGGTGTGTGCATGTATTCACCCGACAGTCGACTTCATGTGCGCTTCAAACCGCGACGCCGCCGTCTTGTATCAAGTCAGTTTATTTCTTTTCCTTTATTCAATTTATTCCTCCGAATTCGAACTGCACATTTCATCCTTTCTCGAGTGCGGGACCTGCCTACCCCTGAACCAACACTTCCTCCTAGTGCCGATGCCATATATAGTCACTGGCTCCCACACTTGACATCTGTCACGGTCGATGGCATCGCGACGGCTTGCCTTTCTTCCTCTTCCACCTCCTCACACTCTTTTCTCCTCTTTCCCCGGGGACTGGCTGCCCCGCAGCTCTTTCTACTCACGACATGTCCTTCCCTCAGCAGCCCCCTCATTCCTACCAGCCAAACCGCGCAGGCGCCACAGACCCCTTCGCCTCACCACGCAATTCGGTCGGCTCCGCGTACTCTCATGCCAGCCAGAGCAGCGTTGGCTCGGGCCTCTCCGTATCCGTTGGCGGGATGCCGCATGCGTCGTACGCTCAGGGTCCGCGGCCTGCGCCGAGCATTCTGAGTGAGCACGGCGACGGGCGATATGCTGACCACACCCGCGCGGGCAGTGCCGCCAGCCAGGTGCGTTCCCCATCCAATCTGCATTCACTTTCTTTACTCAGCTGCGTTCACAGTATAACATCGGCGTGGACCCCGCTGGATGGACGACCAAGCCCGAGGCTGACGACTTTCTGCACGACCCGCGCTTGGACAAGAAGAAACGCGGCCGGTTTGGGCGCCGCGCGATCGTGAACATCGGCTGCCTCGTCTTCATCGTCTTGCTCATCGTCGGCGGCTCGTGCGTCCCCATTTCTCTCCCCACATACCAAGTCTAAAATTTAGCATGCCAGCGTCGCGTACCCCATCGCCCGGCACTTCATGAACAACAACAAGAACAACGCCGCCGCGTCCGGCAGCTCCGCGCTGGACACTAACGCCAACCTGCCCAATATCTCCAACTGGGCCCTCATCGACGCCGCCACTCCCCAGGCCGCGCACACGATCCCGTCGTACCACGACCCGAGCAAGACGATGCAGCTCGTCTTCTCCGACGAGTTCGAGACCGACGGGCGGAGTTTTTATCCCGGGGACGATCCGTGCGTGCTCCTCGCTCCCTTTCCGCCTATGATGCGCTGATGCGCGCCGCAGATACTGGGAAGCCGTCAACCTGCACTACTGGCAGACGGGCGACCTCGAGTGGTACGACCCCTCCGCCGTCACGACCAAGAACGGCGCCCTCGAGATCACGCTCAGCAAAGTCGACGATATTGCAAACAATTACAACCTCTCGTACCGCAGTGCGTCTTCTAATTCTTCCCTCTTTCGCATCACTTAGTATACGACTCACTACTATTACAGGCGGCATGATCTCCTCCTGGAACAAATTCTGCTTCACCGGCGGCATCCTCCTCAGCAGCGTCACCCTCCCCGGAACCTCCAACGTCCTCGGGCTCTGGCCCGCCGTGTGGGCGATGGGCAACCTCGGCCGCGCGGGGTACGGCGCGAGTCTAGACGGCATGTGGCCCTATTCGTACGACACCTGCGACGTCGGGACCCTCCCCAACCAGACCCTCCCGGACAACTCGGGCCCGCAGGCTGCGCTCGACACGGGCGGAGCCAATAAGGGCGAGGAGCTCAGCTTCTTGCCGGGGCAGCGGTTGAGTGCGTGTACGTGTGCGGTGCGTTCTTTCTTTTCTTTTTATCTTCACCGCGCTGCGACTTTCCCCCTCATCTTCCCGTTTTCTCCTCACTCTAATGCTAACCAATCGAAACTTATTTCTTCAGGGCGAATCCCACCCCGGCCCAACCACCTCCACCGGCTCCTTCGTCGGGCGGTCCGCGCCCGAGATCGACGTCTTCGAAGCGACAATCGGCGGGCCCACCGGCGCCCTCATAGGGCAAGTCAGCCAGAGCGCGCAGTGGGCGGTGCGTGCTCCTCTCCTTCGTACATTGAACTTCATTGAATAAATGTAATGTTTACCGCAGCCCTTCGACGCCGGCTACGCGTCCTTCAACACGACCGACAACCTCGTCATCCCCGACCCGACCATCAGCGCGCAGAATGCGTTTGTGGGGAACCAATTCCAGCAGACGACGAGCGTGGTGACTAATACGAGTGCGTCTTGCATCTTCCTTGCGTTTCTTTCTCTCTTTCTTTCTTTCTTTCTTTCTTATTTCGTTCGTTATTTCTCTTCTTTCTCTCTTTCTGTATTCGTTCTTTCATTCTCTTCTTTTGCGTTGCGTTACTTGACTCCTACCTTTGCTTTTTACAAGCGCGGTTGATTGATGCTGACTCGCCGACGTTCTTAGACCAGGACTGCTACCAACTCAAGAGTGGTTGCTTCTCGACGTACGGGTTCGAGTATACGCCCGGGTATTCGGATGCGGTGCGTCTCTTCCTTCGTCTTCTTCCTCGAACCCCCTTTGGGTCAAAAAAATCGAAACTGAAACTGACCAACCGTAACCGGCGTGCATAGTACATCTCGTGGATCACAGACGACAAGCTAGCGTGGACGCTGAACGGCAACACGGTCGGCGCCGACAAGAACACGCAGATCGGGGCAAGGCAGATACCTGTCGAGCCAATGGTGCGTTTCGCTGCTCCTCCCTCCCTCCCTCCCTGCTCTTTCCGCCCAACTCCTCCTTCCTCGTCTTATCGAGTCGTTAATACATACTCACAGTACGTAATCATGAACCTCGGCCTGTCCGAGAACTTCGGCTTCATCGACTTTGCGCACCTCACGTTCCCGGCGGTGATGCGCGTCGACTGGGTGCGCGTCTACCAGGACCCGGAGAACATCAACGTTGGGTGCGATCCGAAGGACTATCCCACGTCGGGGTATATCAATGAGTGCGTTTTCTTTGTTTTGCTTTTGTGTTTCGTTCCATTCTTGTTTTCCATTTGCGATTCGGTTACAGTACCCCTTTGTTTGGGTTTGGATTCAAACTCTCGGTCCTTCTTTCAAGTTGGAGAAATACATGCTGACGCGTGCGTTTTTGCCTAGGTACATGGAGGCGTACACGAACGCGAACCTGACGACGTGGGTGGACGATTTCCACCAGGTTATACCCAAGAATCGGTTGGCGGATACGTGCTAGTGGTGTATTTTGCTTTCAATTCCAGCTAATTCGCTCGCCGCGTTGCGTTTCTCATCCAGACATGTCCTTACATCCACGGCAGCCAGACGCGCAGGCGCAGTACATGTTCCATGCTGTATACTGTACGTAGAATCGTACATTGCTTCCAGATCCTCGCAGCAAGAAGTTCACTGAAGCATCTTGAGCTAACGATACTGAACTCGCTCGAGAAACCGTATGGACGCTTGACGTTTTGAACTCCGTCATCATTTCTCTGAATGCATGGAGCGGGTTGTTCGAGGCGATGCGCAGCGACGGCGAAACTCTGTCCAGCCTTCACGAAGGGACGCCTTCTGCCGCCAAGGAGGACTCTTGACTCGCAATCTAGAGCCAAAACACGCTCGTCACTCGCCACCAGAACTCGTTTAGGGGCCAACATCACTTGAATTTTATTGTCACGTACATATACAAAATCTGGCTGACTACTCGGCAAGCAGCGGTATGTACTACTACTCAAAGGCCCCTTTGTTGTCCTTCGCCCACTCCGCCAACGTGGTCGCCTTGCCAGCGTACTTCTTCACATTCTCCACCGCACCCTTGTACTGGTCACTCCGGAAAAAGGCTTCCGAGCTCACGCTCGCTCCTTCAAACCCTTTGTCCAGCGTCTTGATCAGATACCTCACGAGCGGATCCGGTAGCCCAGTCGCGGCCATAGCCTTCACTGCTTCCTCACCGACGACGGACTCCACAGTCACCTCCTTCCCGCCACCTTGGCAATGACCTTCACTGCGTCGCCTTGAGTGATGATTTCCGGCCCGCACAACAAAACATCGGTCTTCCCGCCCGTGCTACTCGGCCCACCGACGAGGATACTCGCGCCTGCACGCCCAATATCCTCGGGCACGATCCAGTCGTACACGGCCTCGGGGTAAGCCACCTGGACAGCGCCGCCCGCCTTGATCATCCCGGCCCAACGGAGTGAGTTGCTCGCGAATCCAGCAGGGCGCAGCGCAACGTAGCTCGACCCGAAGACGTCCTTCAGCGCCAACTCGACCTGGGCGTGTGCGTGGGGGATGAATTCCTGCGCCGGTACGCGGTCGATGGCAGGCTCGTAGAGCGCGACGGTGAAGCTGCTCAAGAAGACGACGAACTCCACGCCCGCGGCCTTCAGCGCCTCGAGCGCGGCGCGGTTGGGGTCCGGCACCCCCGGGGGAGAGAAGATGAGATAGACGAAGGCGTGCTTGGCGCCTGACTGCGCGACGGCCTCGGTGATGGTTCCGGGCTGAGTGAGGTCGGCCTGCACGCGCTTGTAGCCGCCCGCCTTCTCCTGTTCCAGGGACAGACCAGGAATGGGCTTCTTGGTGTCGCGGACGGCAAGAGTCACGGTCGCGCCGAGGGAGTGAGCGTGGCGAGCGCAGGCAGAGCCAACTGCTCCAGTGGCGCCAAAGACGAGTACAGGGGTGGGCATGTTTAGTGGGTAGTGTCGTTGGTGGTGCGGATGCTAAGACACGATACTTAAAAGGTCCCTTTCCGTCATCCGCGATGATCCGCTTCTCTGTCATTTTTGTCAGCAGTGTACTAGCCGACGGCCGGCCGTGACATACGCAACACACTCATAATCGTGCTGACAACTCGCGGGGACAAATGTGTTGCACCCGATTGGAGGATTATCCCTCAGGACAGGCACCTCTCGTTCGTCAGCAGGTGATTTTTGATAGAAGATCTCGCCTTTCTCCCGTTTTACCGTTTTCCCGGGCACCGTCGAGATGCGCTCTTCGAGGATCGGTGGACTCGCATCGCAGTCTGGTTGAACGCCAGCTTCGCGCCGAGTCGCCCAGCGGGAAATTGGTTCCTGTAGGCAGTCGCGGTATGCCCATGGTAAGTATGAGCGAAATAACGGAAGAAGGAAGGGGACTTCGGTTTCGGTGTAGTGTGGGCGATGATGAAGACTCGTGAGCAAGGGGTCGAGGTGCGCAGCGGACGCTGGTGTGCGACACCGGGGGCAGCGATCAAGCGGGTGAGCGCCGATGCGCGACAATGGTGGAGACGAGGGATCGGGGATGGTGTTGAGAAAACGCAGACGAGATAGCCGTGTCACGGAGGGGCGTCGTGACCGCGAAACAACAGCTTTGCGATAGTTGAGACGCCTGCGCACGCCAGAGTCTGTACGGTGTCGAGCGCCCGCGATGCGGGAAGGAGACGGGAAGAAGAGACAGGCCTTATACCATAATGGAAAGCCCTCAGGAGAGCTGGGGATGATGTCAGTATCATATGCACCAGATAAAGAAAAAGGAGAGTTGGGAAGGCGAGTGGAAAAGAAGGAGGGGGAAAGGACAACGACAAGGAAAGAGAGAAAGGAGACACGTACCGATATCTTACTCGCAAGCGTCCAACTCGAAGGCACAAAGAACACACGAAACTCGCGATCTAGAATTGCAGCCCTGATTCCAAGTCGCACCCGCGACGAGATACGGAATCGCATCAGCGCAGAACGGGTGCAGCTAGGGTGCTCTGGCCAGGAGCGGGAAGGGTCCGGTGTATGGAGGGGTGCATCGTGCATTGGAACTGGAGGAGAAAAGGCCAGTGAGATGAGCAGGGGGAGAGGAATGATATGCTAATCCCGTGGGTACTTACGACCAACGCCAACTGCCCATCACTCTCGGTACTTGGAGAATCCAACCACTTCCACAGTATATGGAGACGGCTCGATCAACGGGTGTCTGTACAATATAAAGAAGGAAGATTGAATCAGAATGATCAAAGGAGAATAGGATGAAAGCGTACCCCGACCCAACGATCAAGATAAACACCACCACGCCAATTTGGAAGTGGCGCGTTCGCTAACATTGGAACCTGCATCTCAAGCAACCTATATATGTGAGCGCAGAACGAATGCACGCACGCTTCATAACCAACGACGCTGTTCTCCCGGCGCGTCACGAAGGGTCCTTTGGCACTGGCGTAGCACTGGAACGACCTAACCCCTAGTGATACGCGGAACGCAAGTGATCGCGCTCCCGTTGACGGAGAGAAAGGACGCGTCTTTGTTCGCTGTATGTCTTCCGTACAAGTTTTCACCTGTGGGAGAAATTTAGAACGGTGGAGACGATCGAGAAATGGAGCAATGATAAGTACCTTAGAAACATCTTTGTCGTCTTGAGTGTTGCCTCCCATAATCACTTGCAGTATAAGACTATAGGTGGATCGTTTATCTTTTCGAAAGAGAGGACTTAGTTCATCGTTCGTACGCAACGTGCGCGCCGCGATCTGCAACTCGCATCCGTAACGGCTTCTTCGTGATGCGGGTCTTCAGCTCTGCTACGATATGATCTCTAGCGCACCCGGAACGCTGAGCTGGTCTTCAGGTCTGCCACGATATCGCCGCTTGCTTCACCTGGTTGAGGAAGAGGATGCCGATCTATTTATTGGACGATTAGTCAACGTGTCGCGAGGAGAGCCAGACCACGCAAAATCTGTGGGTCCGGCGGAAAGGATAACGGTAATTTCCGTGGTGTAGCGAATTGGGCAGCGGAAATACGAGATACCTTCGAAGAACTGGGTGTCTTTGGGATGAACGAAGGCGCGCAGGTCGAGGCACGCACATTCGAATAGGGGAGGGGAGAGACGAATTTTTGCAGTTCGTTGTAGAATTGTTCCGCCGGGTTTCGACGTCGTGTTCGTTTGGTCAATAGTCCCAGTATCAATTAGATTCGACGCAAGAAGAAATAGGAAATGCACAACATACCTTCATCTCACCTTGGCGCGCTTGTCAGCGCGATCAGCCTGCGCCTTTGTATGTACATCATGCTCCTCCCCGTCGCAGTTTGGCGCTGCGCCCTAGTGCTTCACGGGCATTCGATTCCGAAACATCGAGCAGGCTTGTCGAAGATTCTTGCGTGCAAGGATAGGCAGTCATTAGGACTATGAAAACTAAAATGAGAGTGGAAAACCGAAGATGAAGGATAGACCTCGCCTGGACCATAAGAGCGCGAACGCAAAGACGCCGATAGTGGTCGTCGCAGTAGTGACCTGAACGGCAACAGCGGCTAGCCAGTACGAGGGGCGCAGAGCATGCTGCATGCTGAGAATTCGATAGTCAGCTGGAGAAATCGCACCGACGCAAGGTGTATGGAAGCGAATGTCACTCACCATCCCAATCTCTCTTGACTTCAAATCATGCGGAACGTCCGAGAAGACTAGGTGGAGGCATTTGTAAATTGTAACGATAATTCCGAGATAATTCGAGGGAAAAAACCCCGTCGTTCGATGAGATGGTGAAGGTGGTGCTAGGGAGTACGGCAGGAGCAGGCGGCAGTCAGGGCAGTACACGCTGAAAAGCAACGCTGTGGTAGTAGGTGACGAGGCGAGGGTTAGGGAGGAATGCCAGCGTCGTACGTTCGGCAGCTTCCGATTGTTTGCTGATGCGTGGCTCCCGTCTTTCCTCTCCCCATCAACACCAGTCCCAAGACCACAGCGATGGCCTCTTCCTCCGAGTGAATCTCGAACGATTTGGCTTCGCGATTCCACCGTTTGTGCTACCACATATCCCCATGTCATCCTCTGAAGCTAGATATACGCACGTCCGCTTTACTCGTCCAGCGCTCAACTCCGATGACCCCTCGACTACGGCATCCGCATCCGCATCCTGGTGAACGCGCCGCGCGTAGGCATCGTATCCAACACACACTTGGGGGTATTTGAATGGCAGCACGGTGCGTCCGACTGCAATGCAAATACAAGATCTGCTTCTTGCTGACGACTATACACCGCCGCTATACACCGCCGCTAATTTGCTCGATATCAAGCGACCCCAATCTGCGCTCGGGTCCGACGACGCCTCGATGAATACGGCGTCCCAAACCACCTCTCCCCTGCAGATACGCACCAGCTCATCTGGTCGATCCGTCTATCCCAGCAGCGTGGTGACGCGTATTATCTCTGCGTGAGAGCACCCGAGTCCAAATCCGCGTGGCGCGCCACAAGCGCCGCCGTACTTCTTTTCTTCGACGCGTTCATCAAATTCAAGTTCTGAACAGGTTTCCCAGTGACAGCCTTGTTCGTTCAACTCGTCCCTGTCTCGCGAACTTGTGCCTGAGAGATTTCTTTAATTCGGGTTGCTTGGGTGCCGGTGAGAGTTCAGACTGACGAATTAGAAAAGAGAATTCAGTCCGTCGTTCATATCCAGAACTATCTAAATGCAGCGTACAGATCAAGTTACTCTTCCAGCTCTACGAGTGAGATCTCAATTCCAAAGCCCTGTGCACTCATTGAAGCCTCCTCCCGATTCCATTTCCCATGTCTCACTCGTGAAGTTGCTCAGTCTCAGCCGTTGTCTGACTTTTGATTCAGATATATATGCCGCTATTCCGTGAGGAGGTGCGCGATCTTTCTGCCCTATATCATAAGCGGCTGACTACTTCTTGGATGATTCAGGAGTATGTACGTCCGTGACTCGCATCAGTTGGAACTATTGTCTCCCTTGGGTAAGCACACAACCTATACTGTACTGTATTTTCCGATCTACACAGCAGATACTCTCTGGAACCCGCACCCTAGTGCAATGGGTATCCAGGCGGCGTAAAGAAGACATCGAGAATGAATGAATGAATGTGGGGTGAATACTGTATGCGGTGCGTGATATTTTCTCTCCATGCTCCTGGGGCCGCGATGCTTCGCCATCTCTTCCTGTATCACCCCTGTCGAAGCCGTTGCGTTTGGCTGTGCCTCCCATTCGTGCTCAAACTCTGCGTTGCTCTCCAAACTTCGCTGAACGTGATGCTGACCCGGCCTCGCAGATGTGACGCCCAGACTCCATCATCGCATCGCTACTAACGCCCTAGCGTTCATTCTGATCATTCTTTTCTGATTTCAAATTTTTTGCCTTCCCGAATAAATGGCCATGAGCTTCGCTTCGATCTTCGAGGTATGTCTTTTTCCCTGTACCGAGATTCATCGACATTGACATGCCTTGTACTACAGCACGTCCGCAGGCAAGAATATATAAGGATACTCAACCATGAGGAATTGCATAAAAGTCTGTTCAGTGCACCGTCTATTGGGTCGCCCCATTCGAAATTAATTTGTCCGTTAGATGAGTGTAGACATTGCCCGCAGCGTCGGTATCAAGACCTTTGAACTCAAAGGCCCTGGCCTGGAAACTCGTTAGTTCTCATTCGCAGGAAACTTTGTACGATCGACTCACAGGCATGATCACTTTAGCTAGCGTTGAGCGCGAGAGCGGGGCTATTGTTGTTGGAAGCGCCGCCTAGAATCAGTTTCGAAATTCTGATTCGCCCTCCCGCTCAGATCGGTTACCGGTCTATCTCCCGCTGCTCGCCGCCCTACCTATCCCTGTTATTTGCTGACATCTTCGTCTGTAGTGACGAGATCAGCCAGAAGCATTTCCTTGAAATTCTGGGGCGGCTCTGTTCTCTTCCATCCCACGACCCCTTCGGCCACACGCATCCGACTTGAGACATCCACGAAGCCGATTCACGCGCGTCTTATCGCATGACGATGTGCATTGTGCTCTATCCACCGCAGTACGTACTCACGTCTACACCAGAAATGCTGTTTCACTGACCGCCCCTGGCAGTGCATCCCCTGGGTCATCCGCCCCTTTTCCTGGTCGCTTGCTGTGTGTCTCCCCGATTTTCATGCTCCGTGACTCAAGCAACTATACGATTCGCAGACTTGCTCTCGGCATGCAAGCTATCCAATACTATCTAGGCTTCCACACAAGTCAGCAGTTTGGTCACTACACGATATGATATGAACGGAAGTTCTCAATGGGAAGGTACGCACATGGGACTACTTCCGGATCACTGCGGCACGTTTTTCTTTTTTGGAGCGTCTGTGGTAATGAGTTCCAGTTCCTCGTGCCAGACGCACTCTCCAATGCGTCAAAATAGTAACGCAAGCAACCACTCTCACGCACGAACGCTTCCATCTTCTCGTCGTTCAGTTTCCATACGGTCTGTCGCGCCTCACGAAACCCCAGTTCGCCCATACACCAAAACCGGGCATTCTGTTTCATTCCGCATTACCTTATCTGGAACCTGAGGTAACTATTCTCGATTGTTCGGTTGGCATGTTCAGTTGGCACGAGAACGATCCCATCCTGGACGTTTGATGCACGGCAAATCTTCGCCCGCATACGTCACAACGAGGCCTATGTCGTATAAAACCCATCGACGGTACCCCTTTCCATCAGCTGGAGTACTCACTCGCAGTCATCGGTTTCAGTATCAATCCAGCCATGAAGTCCATCGCCCTTTCTCTGGCTTTTGTGTCCGCTGTCGCAGCTCAGCGCACTTTCACAGTGTTCAACAATTGGTACGTAGGTTCACAATTGTCTTGTTTACCTGTTCGTCGATGCTCAACTCGCTAGCCCGTTCACGATCTGGTGCGTATATCCAAATTTTCATCGTAATTTTGCTCAAATAACGACGTTGCATGAAGGCCAGCGGTGCGTACTCTCACATACGAAATGAACTTTATCTCAGAGATGTTCCCAATAGCTATTCACTTCGGCGGGTGGAAGACCGTCTCAAACAACTGGGTCGGAATAACCTCCTCTCTCACGATCATCGCTGACTTCCAATTCAGATGGGCCCAAAACGCTTTCGCCACAGTGTCATTCAGCGTCCCCAGCAATTGGGTACGAGTACAAAGCAACCGAATTTACGCGTGGCTAACCCGGATTTCAGAACGGTCGTATTTGGGTAACTGTTTTGTCCTCTTTTCTCTAACAAGTGGATTCAATCGGTATCCAGGCTCGCAGGGACTGCGACTTCTCGGTCAACCCAGGCCCAAATTCCTGCCTCGACGGGGGGTGCAACGGGGGACTGGTGAGCGATCTCACCTCTTTTCTTTTGAATTTTGGCAGCTCATGAGAAATGTACAGGTGTGTGATCCAACCACAGGAACGGTAATATTTCATTCTTCCGCAGCCGCTATCCAGAGGACACTGACGGCGCCATGCAGGGCGTTCCTCCCGCATCCCTGGCTGAATTCAACCTCGGCGCCGGCGGCACCGATTTCTATGACGGTCAGTATGTCTTTCCTCGTTACACTCTGCAATCCTAAACCAAATTTCAGTGTCCCTCGTCGACGGCTACAACCTTCCGTGCGTGCCATACCTCTTTCCATTCCATTCTAATCTTACTATCTCGCTTTCAGTGTCCGAATCGACAACACCGCTGGTTGTCCCATCCCCAAATGTGCCGTGGATCTCGGTCCAAACTGTGAGCCTCTTTCCTACAGTCAAGTTTGTATGTCGATTTACTTACTCCAACCACAGGCCCCGCTGCACTCAAGGGCCCATTCGATTCGACGGGTTTCCCCGTTGGCTGCAAGAGCGCCTGCCTCGTTGACGCACTCAATGGCAATGCGGCCAACTCCCCCAATTGCTGCAGCGGGAGCTTTGATACCCCCCAGACGTGTCCTTCTTCCGGAGTGGAGTTCTACAGCTACTTCAGTCAGTCCAATATGCCGCTCCTTTTCTCGAGCTTGGACGCGATTTGAATTGTCCGACTGATTTGATACTCTGCGCTACAGAATCGAACTGCCCCACCGCGTACGCCTATGCCTACGACGACCTCACTTCGCTGTTCACCTGCCCCTCTTCGTCGAACGCTGGGTACACGATCTCCTTCTGCCCGGCCTCTTAGTAGTTTTATTTTGCGGGGAAACTTGGTTCTTGTACTTGCGTGTATTCAATATTGCTATCCATTCGTTTCCGGAAGCGTTTTCATTTTCAGTTGGACTACAGTAGTGTACTACAGTATACTCTCCACGTGACAGCATCACGTCATGCACAACATACACACACAAACGTCTTTCTCTCTCACGCACCAACATGAGTCTGGTGGGCCTCCCCATCGAACTGCGGCGTGAGATATTCGAAACGGCGGCCAGAGCGGACATCGGTACTGCGCTGCGCCTGGCGGTTGTCTCCAGTTGGGCCCAGGCCTGGTCAGTCGATATCTGGTCAATACGATTCATTCCAGGAAACACGCTCACTCGCCGACTGTCCAGGGTGGAGCCAATAATCTACGCACGCGTCGTCGCCGCGCGCAACGAACATCCTACTCCCCTCCCCATCGCCCGCCCCACTGACTGGATCGTGGCCGAACGCATGCCAACCCCCACCCCGAAATTCATCGACAGCCTCAGATTGTCTCAACGCCCGCCATCTTTCTTCGTGCGGCACATCAAGCGCGTGCTCCTCGGCTACCTGTATGCGCACGAGGTGCTCACCATCCTATCGACGTGCACTGGCGTAACCGAGCTTGGGTGGTGGGGTGCCAGTCTCGGCCCGGTGGCGGGGGCTGCGATGGGCGCACTGCCCCTGCGGCGCCTCGCGGTCGACTTTTCGCTCATTATCCACGATACCCCGAGCTACACCGCCCTTAGTAGTGCGCTCGCATACCTCACCCACTTTGACCTCAGCCTCGTCCGCGGTATACCGATCGCACTCCCCTTTTCCACCATCCCCGCGCTGCTCACGGGCTTCCCGGCACTCACCCACTTCTCGCTCTTGTATCCTGCTCACTTGGCTACCCATCACACTGTTACTGCGAATACGAACGCGTGGGCTGACCCCGTTTTCGCCGCTGCGCCGCGCCTGTGCGTCTTCCTGCTCCTTTGCGACTCGGTGTACAACGAGGAGCTCAACGGTCTGCGCCCGCGCTCGACGGATCTGCGCGTGGTCGTCAGAACATCGCCACGCGCGGGAGAGGGCGGGTACGAGTACGGCCCAAGGTGGTTCCACGACGCGTGGCCACTGGCGGACGAGATTGTGCGGGATAGGAAGAGGGCGAGGGCATTGGGTGAGTCTTCCTACCTCGTATTGTGATTGGGGAGTTAACTTCAGCATTATAGGGAAGACGGCGTTCGAGTGATGGTTATTACTTTCCGCCTGGAGATCCTGTGTATCTGTGCTCATTCGCTGCATTCGTTCTATGGTCACCGCGACCGCTCTGTCTCATGGTTCTCATCCATCCAGTGTTTTGACTTTGAGGGTCATCGCGTTCTGTCACTTTACTCGCGTCTGTGAATGTTGTCCCATTTGGCACTGCATCTTGCCCGGGAGCTCGGAACGATCTCCGTTGCCAGTCCCACCGTCCTCTTCTCTGTTGGTACATTCGTTTTCAGACCGCCAACCGACGCGAACAAACTGATAGATACTCGAACTGCAGTACATGCGTGATGCAGACGAAAAAAAAACTCCTTGAAGACCACGGTCGTTGGGGTGGAATTTCTCTAAAGCTTACGATATACCTGGGGCCGCTATTTTACCACAGGTACATTAAGAAAAGATTGCGTCTTGTCGTTGAGACTAACCCGAGATCTATGGCGCCAACCCACGGTCTCCATGGCAGATGCTATGCATCACTTCTCGGCCTTTCTCGCGCGACTTTCTTCATGCTCTTCCTCCTACTACCCCTGGTCGTGGTTTCATACTTCTGCGGTGCTGTCGAGCCCGCCAACTTGCCTCATCTTCTTGGCTGGTGTGTTACCACACGCCTTCAAATATCTAAACCGACAATACTTCGAGAGTTCTACGCAACGTTGAAGACCGCAGAGTAGCCAAACGCATTTCCGACACTGCACGATTCAGATCAGAATAGTTTCAAAAAACTGAGCGTCGATTTACGTTTCACCCGTTACGCCCGCCGAAATAAAATATTGGCCTCTGAGATCAACGTCAGACTTGCACGCAGGAGCAGGCGCCACGCACTCAAAATCCGCAGGGATAACAACCGTCAGCGCCACGGGGGTTGAACCTGGGTTCGGAGGGACTTTGTCCGCGAGGCCGGTGAATCCGCCGATGCCAAATGGGTGGGAGATCCAAAAGGTCAAGCTCCCCTTGGGATCTGCGGGCTGGCTGATGTAGGTGAGCGTCACTACGCCGGGCGCGGTAGTTGAAGGCGCATTGATAACAAGGGCGCTGGTCATCGCTGCGAGCCTGACCAATGTACACAAGTCAGTGTAAAAGCAATCGCGAAAGCATGGCAAACGGACCCGAATACTGCGAGTGGAGCCTTCATTGTGCGGGGAAATATGTGGAGCGAGGGCCGGTGAGTTTGGAATTTATGGCTCGGAGCGACTCCTCCTCACATAGCCGGCTGTCAATGCCATACAGTAGTAAATGAAGAAGCTGTGTGTCGGAGCAACAAATGAACATTGACTGATGTGTCAACTGCAATCAGATTTAAAACCAAACTGAACCTTGAACATTTGAACACCTACCCTCCCGGCTTTTGCGCAATGGCGAGAAGGTTCGTAGGCAATTCCAGCACCGTCATATTTGGCATGTATGTTCGAGTTCGAGGTAGGCAGGGCCGGGTACTCACCGAGATTTGCAAAGTCCTTTGACGTCAGCGCAGTGGCTACTTTAGGTGCCTTGACGCCCGCCGCTTGACATAGGCGAAGAGGCGCGTGGAGACTTATTGAAATTTCGGTTGACTCGGCGTGGCGTTGACACGACAGATGTAGCAATTGTCTTTGATCCGAGTTTGAACTATCCATTGTCTCTGGCTCCCGCCAGCTCCTCCTTTCTCTCTCTCCCGAACCGAAACTTTCGGTGCTCTTATGGATTAGATCGAATGCCCACTAACTTGTTAGTGGGTCCTGAGGTTTTTTGCTTGTATAGGGTCCCCAGCCAAATTGGCACTTTTTCTCTCCCATCAGGAGGTTTTCGGTCACAAGTTCCGAAAGTAGTAAGACTTAGTTCGACTCTCGCAGCTCTCATTTCTTTTTCGCCTCTTATTGGCTGAACCTTTAGGTTTAGCTACTTTACGTGTGGAGAGCTTTTATTGATGTCCAATTTTGCTAAGTACAAGGACAAACAAAGAATTCGTCATATAAAATTGGTCATCATGCAAAATCACCGCAATAAAAAGCCGCTGTAACGGTATTTTGCATTCAAGTGGTAGGAAAGCCCATCCATTATCTTCAACCTATTTTCTGCAATTTTTGGCCCTGTCTTCAATTGTTGAGTGTCCAAATACTGCTCAGCCAGTGTGTCATTCTTGCTTCGTGTTGATTCACGTGTCTCCGGGGTTTCACCGAAAACATGGGAATGTCGTCGGCTTTCCGGCTTTTGTACCAGGATCAAAAAAAAATTCAGAGCGGAATTGGGAGTGTGTTCCACAAAAGACTTTGCCCTGGTATGTTGGAGCTCTGGCCTGTTCTCTGGAACAGTAGGGATTAAGCAGCGGAATTTCAATACCGAGTTCTGGTGTCGGATTCTAAATTAGTTTATTATGGAATGGGCTTGGGCATGAGCATGTTGAACGGTTGCCTAGAGGCTTCATACCTGAGTATACAGCTAAAAAAACAAAGCCTGCCACCACCCCACCACTCTCAATGTGTTTCTTACTGAGTTTACAGGTCAACTGAACTGAAAAGAAAAATCCATGCACTTTTATATGCGACGACTCTGATGCGTTGCTGGGCCACTTTATCCCTTTCTTCTTTCCCAACCTGCCGACCCCCCAGCATTCTCGGTTCTCCTATCAACCGCGCCCACCAGACAATCCCAAAATGCTCTCACATCGTCCTCAGCTCGGTGCTCCGATTAGACAGTGGAATTATACAGACGAACTTGCTCGGTGGTTGAACTTGGGCGGAGAGCGGTCAATCACAATCCGTGACCATTTATCACAGCATGAGTTTATGTATGCTTCAAAGGCTTGAGGGTGCTTGGCTTGACTGGAGTACCAGATATATTGAGACTTGGGAACTTACGATACATTAGTTAATTTATTGTGAAGTGCAAAATTCTAGGCCCCCATCTTTTATGAATATATCATTGTTATTCAGAGTATGGAACCAAATATTCTGCTAGCGCCACGGCAGATCACGGATCAGCATCATTCTAAGCCCGACAAGACAGGCCAAAGTCAGAACACAAACCAGAGATTCGAGTTTAATAGGCTCAAGTTCAAAAATATTCCACTCTTGCCATTTGTACAACTGAACCCATAAAAAGTGAGAGCCCCCACTTTTCACTCTGCTAACCTCGATGCGATCTCCGACTTGATGCGGTGATGCCGGGATCACGGCGACTTTGACTGGATAAAACACAGAGAATTCCTTGCATTGAGTGCAAGAACAAAAATACAAACAATCACGAAGGGTTCAGCCTCCCGCCTCGAAGAGGCCTAACCCGTGTCATTGCTTACTCATATGGGGTCTGTCAACATCACGGAGTACTAGTAACCACACGGGGGACAACAAACTATCTACCTAGGTAAAAAGGTTCGCCGAAAGGACTTAAACTTGTGCACAAAGTAAATTTGTAGAAAGTTACTTAATATATTTACCTATTTAAGAAGTGCTACGAAAGGAACTACATTCCGTACATCTTTTGAAAGAAACCCATTTATCTATTATCAGACAATGAAGAAAGGACTACGGAAAGATGTCCTTTCAGCAGTCACTTTTAACTACTTTAAGACAAGTTCTTTTTGCAATTTGTGAAAGCATTGACGAAAGAATATCTTTCAGCCAAGTTCCAGGGCGTACAAATTGGCTGAAAGATCTTCTTTCATCTTCTTTCGGCAATGCTTTCAGAAATTGTGAAAAGAACTTGTCTTAAAGTAGTTGAAAGTGACTGCCAAAAGTTCATCTTTCCGTAGTCCTTTCATCATTGTCTGATAATAGACAAATAGGTTTCTTTCAAAAGATGTACGGAATGTAGTTCCTTTCGTAGCACTTCTTAAATAGGTAAATATATTAAGTAACTTTCTACAAATTTACTTTGTGCACAAGTTTAAGTCCTTTCGGCTAACCTTTTTACCTAGGTAGATAGTTTGTTGTCCCCATCAGTAAAACAGCACATTCGTCTTTGGTGTCTTTGACGTCTTTGTAAAGACGTGAAAGACGCTAAAGACGCACTTTTGCCGAAGACGCGTGTCTTTGAGATGGCAGCGTCAAAAGTCTCCGAGGAGACATTTCGTCTTTGGAAAGACTCAGGAGACGCCCGCGTCTTTGTACACAACATTACCAAAGACACCTAAAGACAACTTGCGAGATGTGAGATAAAACAAAAAGAGGTATATTGAGGGTAGGGAATACAAGTATACGACAAATACCCAGTCCCCGCACTCTCACTGCAGCACGAGCCTGCGATTACTCGTCGAAACAGAGAAGACATGGTTGAAACGACGTCCCCCGCGAGCCCGTCAAACTTAAGTATCCCGGCAAGGTAGATGCTTCCATCGGGATGTCTGATCCAAGCTGGTGCTCGTCACCATCGCGATGCGTGCTCCGGGGTCTCGCAGCAGATATGGTGCAGCCGCATACGTTGCCGGTTAGTGTGTTTGCGCCGCTGCTGTCGCCCGACTCTGGTGCGCGGGGTACGATACACGGTGGTGAGTAAGATGAAAGACACACTGCTAAACGTGCTTACTTGGCCCATAGCAGCGAGCTCTACAGCGAGCTCCAACGCGTTACAAAAAGCACCTCAGCGGCTACCTGAGACAGCCAAATGAGTACAGATAGAGGGGGGCAAGGGGGGAGAAATAGCTACCACCACCAGCCGGCGCGCATCTCTTGAGCCTGCCACAGGCTTTCATCCCATCTCCATCCCTCGATGGCTTGCTCCAGGGGTCGTCGATACCGAGCACTGAGGGCTTGAAGCTGTGAAGTCGAGACAAACAGGCTTGAAGTCAGATCTTGAGGCAGAGACCAAGACAGGCTTGAATTCAGATCTTGGAGCAAGAGAGCTTGAGCTTTGAAAACCTGATGTTTGACGACAAGTACCGAGACAACCCGAGGCACCAGGCACATTACAAGACACAGAACAGGTGCTTGAATTAATGGAGCCATTTTGAGCCTTGCGAGAACTCGGCGGAAGGGAATGGCGGGCAGGACGAGAGGGCCGGGGGGGAGGAGGAAGATGGAGGGAGAAGGAGAGAGCAACGAACCATTTGATACGGTTGCCAAATCACATCAGTCTGATCAAATGATTGACGTCGAGCGGAGTCCGAATGACTTGGAAGATATCCGCGGCTTCCTTTGAACCTTGTAGTCACTAATCTCCCATTTTCAAGTTGTCTGAATTCCGCTCAAGAGAGCCTGTCACTCATCTACAAGTTGACTGTCATGCTATGCGAATTGTATGGATTGTATTTTCATGAACTACTTGAGGAACTAAAAGATATTCTCCAAAGACGAAGACGGAGCACCGAAAGACAAAGATCTTCAAAGACGAGGTTCCAAAGACGAAAGATGCTTCTCCGAAGACAAAGACCTGGAAAGACGACTCCCAAAGACGGAAGACGCCAAAGACAAACATGCTGTTCTACTGATGCCCGGTGTGAATGAATATCACACGACCTACGCATCGCTCCTCTGACTCCGAGTCTGAGTCTTGGACCGTGCTCTTCACGACTATACCGAACCGCATACTGGAAAACATTGAATATCTTGCTGGAAAGAGGACAAATTGCACTCACAGTGGAATTTGCAAAGAAGAACAGGTTCGTTTCGACTGCTTCAAAAATCTGAAACTGTCAAGTGTCTTTGGTTTTGACCACCTGAGTGTTTGATCAATTCTCAAAACCTGAAATTTCGATTGTTATATGTCACCCTCTGCATTGTTGACCTGAAATAACTTGAAAAATCTGGAGGATTTCTGTATGTCGGAGAAGGGGGAATCGGGATCCGAAATTCGGACCAGGGGTTGATTTAATTTTTTCAGCCTTGAGCTGACCCCCCTCCCGCCACCTCCTTCCTTATTTGGAAGGAGTTTCCCACCCCTAGCGCTGGGCCGTTTCTCCGGGTCCAGGAATTATTTTCATAGACGGATCCCAGGTTGTAGGCATAAATTTAGGTTTTCTATGGTGATTCTATGCATTTTTTACTACTTTGGAGGCTGCTCACACAAATTGTTACGTGTACAAATCGCACTGCACGAGCGTCTGCGATGGTCTGATCTGCTATCTAAATCAGGGTACCTGGGCCTCCTTCCGCGATAGGTTGCCTTAATTGTTCACTACAACTTGCCTGAATGGTACTAACTTCTTTAGCACCTATAAAAGCTAATTTTTGAAGCTTCCTGTGGCTCTTTCATAAGTGCACTACAAAATTTTTTCAGCCATCCTGGGACCCCCCTCCCCCCATCCCCAGGTACAAAATTTTAATCCCGATTCCCCCTTGATGTCGGAGATGCTGAGGTATATTTGTTCAGAGCAACTTTGAATTGTTTATCTGTACGATGATTTGATGTTATTTTGAAGTCAGAGTTATCGGGCTCTGCCGCGGAGCGCGCTACACAGGTTATAATGTAATGACTCGTCCCGTATTTGTGTAGAGTTTGTCCAGAAAATTTGTTATATGCACACCAAAAAACGGAGCGCGGCTAGAAACGCGACACTGCCGCTGTCGGCCGGGATTTTTCGCACTAATCGGCTTTGTGCGGCTCAAAAGCGGCATGCAACCGATTGGTCCGGAGTTTCCCGGCCGAAAACGGCCGTATGCGTATACGTTTCAAGCCGCGCTGAAATTTTTCTATTTTCAGTGTAGGAATAACAGGGCTGACAGTCAAGCTTCGAAACACGATATTACTCTGAGGCCCGGGGGGTTGAAGCAGGCAGGTAGACCGGGCTCATGCTATGTAATATACCTGAGAGTCCAACCCTTGTTTCGGGAATTTCATGCGCATTCTGGCATAAATGGCCTCGTGGAAAACATAGTAGAAATTCCATGAGGAGGATCTATTCTCGGTGGCCAATGTCACTTGTCCAATGTCTATGGTCAACTTTCTCTATTTTTGAACTCAACCTACATAATCTGCACGTGGCATTATCATGTCAAGCACGCACCCATTGTCACAATATACACAAAGAAACGCCTCTCTCACGCAGCGCGGCCACGGATCTGCGCGTGGTGGTCAAAACTTCACCACGCGAGGGAGGGGGAGGATACCAGCACGGCGCAAGATGGTTCCACGACGCGTGGCCACTGGCGGACGAGATTGTGCGGGACAGGCCGTCGAGAGTGAGGGCATCGTTGGGGCATCGAGTGAGTGTTCCTCAGCTCCGGAGCGTAAGCAGCAAATATACCTCCTTGGTTCAAGATGTACGTGGGACCGTTGGCATAAATGATAGCGAATTGTTGCATTAAAATTACATTATGACTGTGATAATCTTACAACTTGCAAGTAAGTTAATGTGTTTCGTTCGAGTCTTGGGAATTTTCAGTAGGGGCACGACCATCACCAGCAGCACTCCCGCCGTCCTGCGCTTTACTCTCCGTGTTCGTGGCGTCTTGCGATTCACGGGTGCGACCGCCACCCCCATCAGTACCATTTTGCTGGCCCTCTTTGGCCTTCCCCTCGTGTTTCTTGGCGCTCGTATCCTTCGATTTATGCTCGGTTTCTTCGTCCTTCTGCGTCTCACTCCCGCCGAGGCGGTAGTAGTCGTCACCGGCTTGACCGCGCTCGTGGTGGATCGTCAGACGCTGCAGTTCTGTGATGAAGTTTTCCAACTTCTCGTTCTTCTTCGAGCGCGGCATGCGGCCGAGATGGCTTAGCCAGTTCCATTTGTTGAGAACGAAGTCTAGGCGACGATAGTAAGTATCTATTTGCATTCGCGGGCCAGAGAAACGTACAGGCCAGAGCAACAACCACCGTAATTCCGAAAGAGAAGCACCAAATGCGCACGACCGTCACCTGTCTCCTGTGTTAGATTATGGTGAGAAAAGTCCCAGAAAGTACGCACAATGTCAACATGCCTGGCGGACAATCAAGGTTAGAATGCAAACAAAACTTTAACCTGGATCGGCGCGTACCCATGATGCGATTCCGGTCCACTAATCCAGCCGAAGAGACAGAAAAGCGATGCTAAGATATCAACTCCGAAAACCTAGATGCGCGTTGAATGCCAAAATTTGACGAACTCGGGACTTGCTTACCGCTCCGAGCAACTGGAAGGAAGGCAGGACATTCTCCTCGTCGTTTCCTTGACTTAGCCGAGTCACAAAGATGACCTGTGCATTCGAGATTAACATGGAATATGTATGGCAATTCGCAACGCGCGCACCCAGCTTTCCGTCAAGGCGACTTCGAGGAAGAGAATCTCTTGCACGCTTTCATCCGAAAATGAATAAGCTCTTGGCGAAAGCGAATAGCGTCGGTGACTGACCTTCCAAAGTTCTCGATAATACCGCCGGTTGGTGACCTGAGAAGGGTACCTCGGACGGCCCTGAGGAGCATATCATTGCGAGTCAGGTATGCGAGTGGACAATTACTCACCATGTGCCAGCGGCGAGAATGAGGCCCTATTTCTGTGAGTAAGCGAAGACGTCGGAAGAGTGTGCTGAATGAAGCACCATTATCGTGGAGATGAACCAAACTTTGGGAAGTTCCCACTCAACAGGCTTCTTGGCGTCTTTCGAGGACAGTCAGTGATGATTTACTTTGAACTACAAGGATGGGACATACATGGTGCGCGGTCGTAAGCAATCGCAATGGTTGCAACGTCAGCGAATATAGCCTAGACGGAGCGGAGCGTGAGATGGCTCTTTCACAATATGAATGTAGAAATCAACAAACGAGAAATACGATCTGAAGTGCCTGTTAGATATGACATATAATGAATACACAGGAAGTTCATACCAAATCCACTCGGATAGTCTCGTTGAGAATGAGCATCGAGAGCGCGAGATACACTTCCAAATGAATACAGAGCGCAATTCGGTAGATGATGTACGCCTTGAACCGAATCAGACAGCTCCGCCACGGCAGATACAATCGAACATACCTTCATGCGATGGAAAATCTGCCGAGCGACCTTGATAGAGGTGATGATCGAGTTGAGCCCTTCATCCAAAAACACGACATCTGATAGCGGAGATATGAATAGGTGAGACACATGAACAAGTTGTACAACGCTGACCGGCAGCCGAGCGAGCAGCGTCACTCGCTCCTTCAACAGCAATTCCACAGTCCGCTTTCTTAAGCGACGGAGCATCGTTTACGCCCTGAATCGAAAACGCCGTCAGCTTGCAGCAATTATAATGGCAAGTCGGCGGCACGAACGTCTCCTGTCATCGCGGTTAGATGACCACGCTGCTGCAGCATCTCGACAACCTGGTACTTGTGCTCAGGGAACACCTCTGCGAAACCATCTGCCAACCAGCCATGAGTCGTTTGAGCGCCACAATTTCGAACCAAGAACGTACCAGCCGCTTCCACGAAATCTCTCACGTCCGACCCGCTCATCCCACTCCCAATCAGCCGCTGCGAGTCGTACACATTCGTACCGAGCTGCAGCTGCTTGCACGTCTCCTTCGCGATCGCAACGGCGTCGCCCGTCAGCATCTTGATGTGAATCCCCAGATCTTGCGCCTCATGCACAGTCTGTAGCGGTGTATTCAGTAATCCTGCCATGAACTCTAGCAAAATAAGGAGGAATGCTTGCTTACCGAAGCGGTATCCATTCTAGGCGGATCGAACATGCTCATGATGCCCAGCAGCTCCCAGTCCTTCCCATCCTCCTTGATCGCGACGCCCAGAGAGCGGAAACCCTTCTCGGCGAAGGCCTGCGATGTCTGGCGGTACTCGTTGACGGTTTTGGTGTCGAATTTTCGGAGTTTGAGGATACTAGCACGACGTCAGGATCAAACAAAGGAATGAAACAGGGAAGGAAGGGAACACGCACGCGTTAGGCGCACCCTTGCAGGCGGTGTACCTCTTCCCGTCCTTCTCAACCTCCGCCTCGATGCGCTTGGACACGGGATCAAACGGCGTGAACTTGTGCGTCTTCCATCCGCTGCGCAGATTTTCTTGCGCTCCGGGGAAGTCCTTTACATTGCCATACTTTAGCCTCCTGCTACGGAAAAACCGGGGTTACACACACCTTGAGCCCTATAATCGTGACCTTGTCGATCGGGTCGAGCGATTTGATGTTGTGCGATGACGCGAGGACGGCGACCGTCATGAACCAATTTCTGTCGACGCCTATGAGAGAGATGATATTAGGTGAATTGGATTTCACGGCTGCGAAAATGGAAGGGAGATCAACGAACCGGGGGAAACGTAGGGCTCGTTCAGCGAAAGTTTGTTGGCCGTGAGGGTTCCGGTCTTATCGGAGCAGAGCATGTCGACGCCCGCGAGCGACTCGATGGCAGTTAGTTTCTGGACGATACATTTCCGACTAGGGATTCGATATTTTCGTTAGTCCGAGGAAGACATCTTGGCAGGAGGAAGAAGTACGTACCGTGCCAAATACGCCGCGCCAACGGCCATTGTGGTGGTGGTGACGCAGGGCAGACCGACGGGGACACCGATGATCTGGACGAGGCATCGAATGAGGTTTTATGTTAAAAAAATCAGAGATGGGTACTTACCAAAAAAACAAGCGCGTAAACAAGGAGGGAATTTTCTTTCGGAGACGCAATTCCGATGCCCCTTAAAATGATATAAAATATAAGTCCAGCGCCAAGGAAAGAATAAGAAAGCTAGGACGGAGGCGCACCTGAAAAAGCCGCCGACCCAGACGATGAATATGAACACCAGCACAAGCACGAGGAGCGTCGTGCCGATGCCACCGAGGACGATTTGGAAGTGGCCGCGTTCGTTCGAGCCTGCAGATATTATTTCCAACAACACATATACGAATGCGAAATAGACGCACTCATAACCAACGACGCTGTCCTCCCGACGAAGGACTGCTTTGCAGTGGCGCTGACGATGGCGTAACACTGGGAACGAGTCAGTAGCCGCTCAGGAACCAAGTGAGAAGAATATACTGCTAACCTTGCCGCGCTTGACCCCACATGTATAATACGCAATGTCCCCAATGAACTTATCCACCGCCAGCGACTCCCCAGTGATTGCGCTCTGGTCGACGGAGAGAACAGACGGCCCGCGGTCGACCTCATCGTCGCCGTCGTCGTCCTCGCTTTCATGACCTGCCTCTTGCTTCTTGACGCTTCCGTTCGATTTTTCAGTGATTGCCTTCGCCTGCGGTAAATGTTTAGAACGGGTGGAGGCAATGAAGAATTAATGGTGCGATACCTTGGAGCCGTCTTTATCGTCGTAGTTTGCGAGGATCTGTTGTACGTGGTTAGTTTTCAGAATCAGGCCACACGATGAGTCAAATTACCCTGGCGTCCGCCGGGATGGTGCTGCCTTCCTCCAGAATGACCTGAAGCACGATAAGTCAATTGGTTGAGTAGTTACTCGAGTGAACGCACAATATCGCCTGGACACAGCTCGCGCGCCTCGATCTCCATCTCGCGCCCGCCGCGGACCACGAATGCCTTCATCGCGATGCCGGCCTTGAGTTCTGCTACGATATCGCCGGCCTGCTTCTCCTGATACCAACCCACTCCTGCGTTGAGGAAGAGGATTCCGATCTATTGGAGGATTAGTGAACGTCTGGCGGAGAGAGCCACGCCAACTGACGATGACACCGAAATCAATCCAATCTTGAAGTCCGGCGGAAAGGATAACTGCGATTTCCATGGTGTAGAGAATGGGACCGCGGAAATATGAGACGAATTTGAGGAATTGGTTTTCTTTGGGGCTGGGTGCGAACTCAGATCGAGGCACGTTCGACTAGGTGAGACACGCACCTTTGGAGTTCGTTATAGCCAAATTGTTTCCGCCGCGTTTCGACGTCGTTGTCCGCAAGTCCTTGCGTCATGTTCGTTTGGAGCCAGTCGTCCGGTATCTGCAAAAACATTAGATCCGACGCAAGAGCAAAGTAGGAATGGACGACATACCTTCTTCTCCTTGTCGCTCTGGACAGCGACCGTTTTCCACGGAGCATACCAGAGCCTTTTCCGCTTCCCATCGCCTTCATCTTCCTCGTCGTCGTGCTTGTCCGCCTGCGCGGCCTGATCCTTTGCATACCGCAGCAACACGTCGTACTCCTCGCCTTCGTAGTTCGGGGCCGTGTCCCCGTCCTTCTCGTCCTCGTCGTGGTTGGGAGACGTAGGCGTCGATGGGCCCGACTCTAAATCGTCGGGCTTTGTGCGCCCGTGTCGGTGTTTCAAGAGGGAGTTCATAGTGCGCGGGGTGATGGGCACAGTATTGAAACGTCGTATGTTTTTGAACGGTCATTCTATTCCGAGAGCAGAGGTGACGTCGGACGAGCTCAGATGACGATGTTGTGGGGCGGGCTATTTCGAGTGGCAGCATGAGAAAAGTATTTCGGGCGGGGGCGGCGTGTAATTGAGAATCGAGATTGGTCAAGGATCCGTATCATCGGTGGCAGCGTCCAAGGGTATGACTGCCCTTACTGGACAAAACCCCGATGCTCATCGATGCCGATGCATGAGCATTGATGCTCATCCATGCCAATGCATGAGCACGCATGAGCATGCATCCCTGGCCCATGCGCATGCATGCCAAGTTATTGCAAGGTACAATGTGCATTCATGTTGACTGCATGCCAATTATTTCAGCGAGAATTTCATCCATGAGCATCCATACCGCATGGATGTGCCCTGCATCTGTGTGCATTCATGACTATCAATGCGCATGGCCACGGCACTTCCACCACTCGATTTTTTAGGCCAAAATGGACCCCAGATGGGAAGAACTTCAAGCTCCGTAATAATAATTTTTGTCCTCCGTGCTCTCTCACCCGACGATTTTGATTTGTATATGTCCTTGTCTTCCTGGACAATCTTTCTTTCCTGCCATTGTCCAGGAAGAATGGTATTACTTAGCTCAATTCCCGACGCATCTCCTTCCTGTTTTGCTTCCCAATCCTGTTCAATCAATATAGGTAAGTATCAGAATTTGTTGTCTCCCCTACATTCATCAACATTGAAATAGGTCGGAATCCGCGCGAAATTCCCAAATGAACCTGAATTGTAACGAGATCCCAACCGATGGCGGCATGCATGCACCATTGATGGTGAAATTTGACGGAGAGGTCTGTGATCACAGCAGCATGCATGCTACCTGCGAGCGGAAGAGATGAGCACAAACTCGGCACGCATCGGTCATGGATGGCCACCCATGCGCATCCATGACCATTCGTGCGCACCGATGGCACTGATGCTCATTCATGCGCACTGGGGTTTTGTCCAATAACGACCGTCATACAAGGGACCAGGGTGTGGATCGGGGACTGCACTGAGTGCACAGTGCAGGTCGGAAGAAAACAGGAGAAACTGCGCTTTAATTACTGTACCATTTCGACCAAGTGTTCATCAATTTGGGATTTTCCGATGTCCGGGATGGCCGATAAATTTCCTTTTGAATTAAGGCGATTTTTGCACACATCAAAAAAAGTCGGGCGTTACGCGTTACTGAACACTTGGTCGAAATGGTACAGTAAGCGCTGGAGATCATCAGTCACGCTAGTCACGGCTCACAGCCTGCTCACTAACCCCTTTCATCGGCTTATCATCCCCAGGGACGGCCGCTCGGAGCTCCCACCAACCAAACTCGCCGCCAAAACCCCTCAACTTAGCCCAGTACCCACACGGTTCCACCCGGCTTTTCGTCCTTGCATACCCGTGCAGCGCCCCTGCGGTCGACTACTACGTCCGTGGCCTGCCAGCCAAATTTCAAACGCATCCCGGTCAAAGCTGACGAGCGCCGCCGCTGAGGCTTTTCGACCGCAACGTCGGCGTCCCCAAGCTCCTCAAGCATGCACCGTTACCCGTCATGCGAGAGCCGTGCTGCAACTCGCATCCTTCTTCTCGCAAATCCCAGGCCGTGGCTGATGGTGTACGGCAGTCAAAAGGAGAAGCAGGAGCTGGGGGGTCGTTCTGAGTGCGGGTGGGCAGGAAGGTCGAGGTAATGGTGAGTGTCCAGTCTCCACGTCCACCCCTTCTTGTACTTCATCCACCTCTCGTCTTCGGCCCTAGGATCCCCTCGCTGGCTTGACGCAACTCCCGACTCCGCGCACAGATATCGAGTTCGCAGTTCGCACCCGCGCCTGCGGCCGGTTAGTTTCGCTCGAGTACCGTACGCTCCGCCCACATGCCATTCCTCAGCAACCGCTTCGTCCCAAAGCCGAGCTACTTCACCGTGCCAATGCGGACGCTCCACGTCCTTCCCGCCTTGACCGGCGCCACTGACGATGACACCGTACGCGCGCCTTAGTGCCCCCTTCGCACGCAATTCCTCAGGTGCGGGATCGGACGGACTACAGTTTTTTTACCCCTTTCATTCGGGCTCGAGGCCTGGAGGATGCCACGCCGTATCCGAATCCAGGTGTGTCTACAGTTCAGCTCAATGTCTATCACCGACGCGCCCGCGTCGATACGCGTCCGCCGTCGTTCTCTCAGGCTCGAGTACCCTGGACGCCGTTGCGGCGTTGAGATCGAAAGCGGAGGCGTGCGTCCACGCCCATGCCTAGTTTCTGGGATACGGTAACAGCCGGCGATGAGTGTCCATTATTGTCGCACAATGTAACGCAATACCAATACAAAGTGTCGGCCTTTCGACCAGAAGCGGTGAGCGAGGCGATTTGGATGCGGTCCCAGGTGCATCCCCATTCCTTTTTTTTTGGTTCGCTCTTTGATTTTTCCGCTCCGCGCGCATGTACCTCTCAGCACGTTTAGTCAAAAGATTTGAGCAGCCTTTCATCGAGTGGAATGCGGTGCGCAAGGGCGTATCTAGCCACACATGCCGCACGTCGATCGAGTAGAGATGAATTCACAGACCGCCCATTAGTCGGATTCTATATCTCAAACTCCAAAAAAAAAGATTGGAGCTATAATTGATATCTAACGGAGACATCACTGCAGCTTGCCATGCCGCTCCGAAGTCCGAAAAACATCGGGCACCCTGCCGCCGTCGACTGCCGACCTCAATTGATGGCGCATCGAAATGAGGGAGGGCATCACCGACCGAAACCCGACGAATATCCCCGATTGATGGACCTCTGTCGACTTCCACAGCGAACATATTTGCACCTTGCATGGTCTGCAAATGATGTCTCCACTCTAATCGATGGCCTGATGCCGCACCTCCCTAATCTGCGGAATTTTTTTTAATCGCGGCTATCCACTGGTGCTACTTATATTCTCTGATCTTCCTTCCCATCTCGATACATTACATCTCATGTACAACAGATTATATAAACGGAGAAACAGGCATCGAGAAAATCACGAGCGTGATACACCACCCGGTTGCGTCAAGGCGATCTAGAATGCTGTCGATTTTTACAGTCGGAAAACCCCTAACCCCTTGCAAAGGATATATTATAAGCAGAATGAATGACAAAGAGATGCAGCACACAGTTGCCAGCGGGGGCCAGGTGGAAAGGCATCGACACTAACAGCAGAATGGAGCGAGATCTGAATCAGAAGTAGCAGAATCCAATGGTCAGTAAGAATGTTGAACGATAGCATAAGCTACCGAGATCGCCGGAATGCCCGAGGCACTTTAAGTCGGGCCTCGAGCTAGAGTCAAAGTAACTGATCAGCGAAAGTGGACCAACAAAAGGCGGAGATCCAAAAAAGGGGTTCAGCGCATTAGAGTTGAGCCAAATGAGTGAAAGGGGTAGGTGATTCCCCTCCTACGCGCCCTGCCGGTCGTCTCCCCAGAATAAATTCTTGTGCGCCGCGTTGCTAGGGGGCAGAGTTCGGCGCTGTATAGATGTGGAGAAATAGTTGCCGAAATTTGAAGCAGGTCTGGCAGCAATGATAGGAGTCAAATAGGAGTGCGCACCGGACTCCGCTGCGCAAATTGATTCTGAATTCGCAGCCATCACAGTTGAAGCAAGTGAGAATGAATTAGTGCTGTGGGCAGAATGATTTTGAGGTGAATTTGCCAGGCAGATTGGCAGATTGGCACGGCAGAATTCGGCAGAATTCGGCAAAATTGGCAGATCATTTTTTATGCTAAATAAGGCTAAATTGCGTGTTTTCCTACCTCTGCATGAGCTCTGCAACGCTCCAGCCTCCCCGCCCCGCTTTCCAATGACATCCATGGTATCCTCGTCAGCTGTGACAACTTCTCCGCGTTCGACACGCTCAAATTCGTCAAAATCGACAAGTTCCCCGTTGATGATAGATCCCGGCGTCAAATAGTGATGCCCAGGGCCCGGCTTGGCCTGAAAGCCCCGGCTTGGGCCTGGCTTGGGTGGGCTTGGGCTCAGGATTTTGCAAGCCCAAGCCAAGCCCTCAAACAAGGCTTGGTCAGGCCGGGCTTGGGCTTGGGCCCGGGCTTTTGAGCTACTTGGGGCTTTGTGCCCTACGTATTAGTTTTGAGTCAAATAACTCTGTGCATATAATGTGAGAACATCCCTCCTTCAAGATTGTTGTAGTTCTGACCCTTCAGACTGGGTTTAGATGCAAATTGGGGCGTTGGTCCAAGCTTGAAATATTTTGTAAGCTCCCGAGAATAGGTAAAGAAGCCGGAAATACCTCGAGGTGAGTTTTGTTCACATAGAATTTCAGCCGGAAAAATTCTCCTCACAGTTTGCAGATTTTATTTGAGGTTTATAGCATTTACACCCAAGGTATGTAGGCCCGGGCTTGAGGGCCCGGCCTGGCTTGAGATTTTTGAAGCCCAAGCCCTAGGCCCCCCAAAGCCTGCTGTCGGGCTTGGCTTGGCCTGGCCTGAGCGGGCCGGGCTTGGCGGGCTTGAGGGCTTCAGGCCGGGCCCTGGGCATCACTAGCGTCAAAGGGGCTGGCGCTTCATCCTCCTTGACTCGATCTACCAAGAGCTAAGCCTTGTCAACAATGTTCTCCGTTTCATCGTCGCCACCGCCGTCGAGTGGAGGAATCCAAGTGATTGGACTCTCGAGATCTTTGGCAAGCTCTGCATTGATGCCAGGTGTCGCCTAGTCTCTCGTAGACAGACGCTTTATCCGGACACTCGTGCCTCGCTGGATAAATGTCGCCTGCGTGTGCATATGATTGTGTTTCCGATGAACTGTGTTCCCGTTCCCAGCCGTTGCCCTCGCTTTGAGATAGAGCTCATACGAGAGTCGACTCCGAATGTTTGCGGCCTGGCTTGTCAGAGGTCATGGTGGCTCGAAGGGATGAAATAATTGTCGGTGGCACACTTCACCCAATCTAAGCAATACATATTCAAAGCACTCATGAACAATGGCAATCAGAAATTTCGCGTTCTCAGTTCCCACATGACCGTGAAGCCGTCAAAATTCTGCCATATTCTGCCAACCTCGGCCCGAATGTGCCATACTGCCTGCCAATTGAATTTGCCAATCTGCCTGGCAGAATGGCAGCATTCTGCCAACAGCACTAGAATGAATACAAAATGAAACAATGAATACACAACTAAGGCCCTGTTCGGGATCCCTAATTGTTAGCCAGAGGTCCATTTAGCTAAGGTGTCACATCAGGTCACTAGGTCATGGGACCTCTAGAAAAAGCGGCTCGGCAATTGGGATCGTTGATGTAGGTCGTCAAAGATCCCGCTCACTGCTGAGCCGCCCCGCCATCGACGACGACGAGACGTATCTTTGTATTGGAACCACCTACATGGGTGCACTTTTCATATTTCTTCAACAATGTATTTTAGACTAGCAGGAACCCGTGCTTCGAGGCACGACAACTTTAGTAGCATTAAACGCTGGCGAGCGCCTAATTTCCACGTGAACGCCTAATTTGCGTGTCAACGCCTATTTTCGTAGAGCACGTACCATTAGGCACTTGCGAGCGCCTACTTTTGTGTGAACGCCTACTTTTGTGCGAACGCCTATTTTCCGTGTCAGCGCCTACTTTGCATGTCACAGTATCAGATCATATCTAGACAGCGTCCAAAACTGGCATTAAGTAAACTACGACAAGTAATTCTTTATGTAAGGAAACTCGCGCTTGATTGGGGGTGATTCGGTGCCACTGTCGGAGATCTCAATAATATCATCCGCGGCCGCTGGGCTACCGGAACACAAATTCAATTCAATAGCGTGCAATGAAGAAGATCGTTACATACTTTCTGTCGCGGCTTGTTCCTTGTACATCAGATACTCGTTGTACTTGCTGGGACTGATCCATTGGACCGTGTTTGATGCGTTGTAGGCCGTGTTTCGTGCCAATTCCGAAGAAGGGCCTGGATGTATCCCGTCACGTACTCGGACTGGGAAAAAGGATCCGAAGCTAACGTACCGAGCCATTTTTTGTAGCCATCAACATCGTTGTCGGTGCATTGATGAAGAAGCGCGAGTACGGTTTGCTTTCGATCCATCCTGGAGAGGCCAGCGAGAGGAGTGGGAGAGAGAGATAGAAAAGACGTAAGAGAAACAGAGAAAAAAATTGTAACATAACAAGAGATCAATGATTGACCTACTTGATGGAGCGCAAAATAGGAAAGTAGGTGTTCGCTTGGAAAGTAGGTGCTCGCTTGGAAAATAGGTGTTCGAGAACAAAATAGGTGTTCGCTAGAAAAGTATGGGAAAGTCGGTGTTCACCCGGAAATAGGCGCTCGCAAACAAAATAGGTGTTCACGTGGGAAATAGGCGCTCACGAAGGCCTAATGCTACTAAACGTGTATATACTCCGTGCTTCGCTACGGAAATATTTGGTCCAGTAATCAGAAAACTTGAAATCTGGTGTCGATACATGAAATAATTATCGGAATCATTGTTGTCGTTGAATTTTGAGGACACTCGTCACCAACCTGTGGTTGGTTCCTCGTGTCCCCCGTGTCATGTTAGCAGTAGCATTGAAGTTGTCATGTCTGAGACATGTACCAATAGTCGTAGAAATTCGAGACACTCGTCACCAACCTGCGGTTGGTTCCTCGTGTCCCCCGTACCATGTACCAGTAACATTGAATTCAATACATGCTAAAGTGTCGAAGTGACATGAATTCATAGGGAACGCAGATGGAATTCCATTGGTCTCAATGATAATTGCAATTCCCATACACTCGTTGCATTCTATCCCGATAACTCTCCCTACGATGCCTTGACCAATTGTCATACTGTACTATTTCGGTCAATTCTCGTGTCACGCGTCACAGGGCCGAAAATTTGCGATTTTTTTTCGAAAAGTCACGGTCACCGGCAGGATTTTCGAATATGCTAAAGAAGTCACAAAATCAGCGGAAATTGCTCAAAAAATCCATTTTCCGCTCGCGCACCTATTTTGTGTCAAAATATTGCTCAATCCACTTCTTCATACCTAATACAGTTGAATCTACCTCTTCCAAGCTCAATTCACCTCAACACCTTGTCAATACCACTGTTTTTCAGCTCAAAAACTGAATTTCGTTCAGTGTACAGCAGCATTCTCAAAAATTCTGCCCTGCACTCAGGGGCAGGGGTCAAAGTATCCACAAGGAAGAGGTATTGTTTGCCATCAGTTATCGAGCATTTTCGAATTTTTTTAGGTGTCACAGCCCCGTCAGCCCATTTTCGAAATCTCAGGTTCGAATCGGCCGGTCACAGGTCACAGGCTGTGAGAATTGACCGAAATAGTACAGTAATTGTAGTGGAGAATGTGTTCAAGAGCCTGTGTTGGGTCTGTGCAATGTCTTCAGTATACAGTCCCAGATATCAGCAGGTACCCAAACCACAATCAGGAGCAAGGGGGTCCAACGATAAGCAATTACCATATGGGGTAGGGTGGGTGGGTCGGGTCCCGACCGCCAGAAAATAAAATTGTATGCAATTTTTTTTCAGTATATCAAGCCCAGGGACTGCAAAACATACTCTAGTGCACTTTTTACACCTTCTATGGACCTTCCTACACCCATGTAGCATGATTCAAGCAAGATCCGAGCGAGATCACAGCGGGCCGACCAACATACAGCACCAAATACATACAAGTGTGTCAATCAATTTTCATCGATGCCGCTGGGACAAGCAGACGGCCGAAGAAGGAGGTGCCCCGTTCCACGACTTGGTGTAGAAACCTTACACTGTGCGCGCACACCAAGAAACAGGTAGTAGATCAAACTGAGATACCAAGATACATAGTGCTTTTACTTGGTTCCTTGTGATTTCTTTTCAGCAGACATGCCGACTGGACACCTCAAAGAGCTTATTTTATGTCCCAGAGACTGCAGGAATCAATCACGAATACTTCCAGCGCTTTTGCGGAAAATGCCGTTCCCAAAAAGGAAATTTCCCACGGGGGAGGTAGTGGGTCAAGCGCCCCGAGCCCCAGAAAAAAAAAATTGTAGGTGATATCGTTTTTTCTTATCGTTGGACCCCCTTGATCAGGAGCAAGTTCCAGCCGTCGTTCCGCAGCTTCAACGCGTCTCCGGAATTTTTGAGCCTTCGATCGCAGGTCTGGATCACATCGTTGCCTCTCGGATGACATGTCCTGTTCGATCGAGGCAGCCAGTTCTCGTTGTCGGCGAGCTTTCTGGGCTACAGAACGACGTGTCTTTGACGATTCAGACTCCTTGAACCAAAATTAGCATACTGCAATGTCAAGAAATATGAATCCTACCACTGGCCTACTGTTTTCCCGGGCTTCTCGTTCTCGGCGTCGTTTCTGACCCAATGAACGCTGACTGGGCTTGATTGACTGGGGTCCCGATGTCCTATAAGCCATGTCAATGGCCGGAAGTCGTGTTACTACTCAGTACGCACTCCGAGGATGTCAGCACCGCCAGATGATCGGACAATGGCTGCCGAAAAAAACTGTGTCACCAACACCAGGATGTCAATGAGACATACCACAGGGAGGGAGACCTCTTGTTGAGTGTCAGTGGCTGGCTTGGGCAGCAGTCGACGCAGCTGAACGCGTTGAGCCATGACAGAGGACACGAAGAAGAAGGAACGCTCGTGCACAGCCCGAAGAAGTTTGATGGATGCCGTGAAGACATCAGCAGCTGACCGTTCAGCAGCCAATCAGGTTATCCCTTTGTTTATGTTGTCTTGTCTACAGGGAACACGTCTCATGTCTTTTGTATAATAGATGAATTTACATATAGTCTGTTTAATTCACTGAGAACACCAGTATAATGTGGCTAATAAAAAAGTTGACACGGCGGGACTGACGGAGGCGATGAGGACAGGAAGTTGATGCAACGTTGACGTTCCATGTCGTGCTCGGGTATAGCCGAATCGAGCGGTCCAGACCAGCGTGACTGCCCTAATAGACTCTAAATACTATTTACACCGTTTGGCGGGGGAATTTAGTATTTACACTTTTTAATTCGGGATCCCGAACAGGGCCTAATGAACTACTTACGAGGATAAGTCGAGGACGCGGAATTTTGTTGAAAGAAAGGAGGAGATCAGTGGCTGTGTCCAATCAGCGTGGCTGTGTCTTCATCCTCCTCAGGCTCCTCTTCCATCCTTTCAATGTTCCATGGTCCCTACGCAGGCGCAAGGAAGCGCTACGGCCCAGGCGCTACCCCAGTTCACTTGCGATACCATATATGAGCCCATTCGTGTCACCCTCTGGCCTCTTGACCATGGCCCCGTGGAGGCGGGGCCAGTACGCGGCGAGCCTCCCGTTTTGCTCGACTGCATCGAAACCTTGACACCAGACGACGGATGGCTCACCCCAAACAGCAAGAGGTGCGACTCAAATTCCACGAATGTGGACGATTCCGATGAAGAAGGCGAAGGGGAGAGCCCGAACGACGGCGAGCCGCCCGGAATGCGCTACATCAGCCTCAAAACCCATCCGACCTTGGCCTTCGGGAAGCTCGCACGGGAGGTTGACATGCGCGGCGATGAAGCCACGTTCATTATCCGGCACGAGTACAGCCTGTTCATGGAGCACGCGATGTCTCGTCTGAGCAACCCCCCCGACGACAGCTACCGGGCTCGTTTCTTCGTCACCGGGCAGCCCGGGATCGGCAAGTGGTCGGCTTCTTCTCTGCTTTGGGTTTCGTGCTCATGCATTGCGTCTGACAGGCAAGAGCTTCGCCTGTTACTATTTCCTTTTTCGTCTTCTCGCTTTGGGACAATCGGTATTCTTCCTCAACGCCCCCACCACTGTGTACTATTTTTGCAGCGACGGCGTCCAATACACCGACCAAAACCTTAGGTCATGGCCCGCGACAGTCAATGCTCTCCGAAACAGCTGGGTCCTCATCGACGTCGACGAGAAAACCGACTGGAACCCGCCCCAGATCTTCAATCGCGCTCGGTGCGTTGTGTGGACGTCGTCAACCCAGCAGCCGCGCCTGAGGAAATTCCTCGAAACGTATGGCGCCGAAAAGTGGTACATGAAGGCGTGGTCATCTAAGGAAATCGCGGCCGTAACGTGCGTCTTGTCTTTGATGCCGTTCTACAGAAATTATCTGACCTTGTCAAACAAAGGGAACGACTCGGAATCGATCGCACCAAAATTCTGGAAAGGTTGGCCACGGGCGGGCCGGTCGCACGAAGCCTCTTTGGCGGCGTACCTGTCCCCACGCGCGAGTCTCTTGAGAGCCACATCCAGACCGCTCTCCGCGGCAACATATTCGCATTCGCACTCATGCACGCCAGTGACGGTGTGTTTTTGATTCAGCCCCTGCTCGCGATCGACGAGGGATCAGGGCGAGCTTGGGTCCAGCGGACGGACTACTCCGTCGAGTTTCTTTCTGCCCACGTAGCCCGCACGACCTTCGACCTTTTGACGCAGGTCCACCTCGAGAAGATACAAGGACAGCTCGCCGCTGAGCTGGACGCAACTACCACACGTCCAGTGGCCGCGAAGCTCCTCGAGGCCATGATCCATCGCGCGCTCACCCGCGGCATGCAGCTTCCCGCCGTGTTCGGCGCCGGTACCGTCGTGGGAAGCCTCAAGGTCATCGGCGAACCCTGGAACTTCCTCTGCGAACATACCCCGGCCGACATCACCCAACGTCCACTGTACCTCCGGCCGGAGTCGCCCAGCTTTGCCGGCGTGGACGCCATCCTCGTGACGGACGAGAAGCTCGGCCTCATACAAGCCTCTCTGCGCCACTCGCATCGCACGGACTTCGGAACGATGCTTCGACTCATGTCCACGTTCCCGCGAGGGGCGCAGGTCGACGGCCGCCTCTGGGAGGTTACGAGTACGTGAGTAATCGTTCTTAATAATTCTGCAAGGGGCTTTTTTGGACCTCCCCGAATGCTGTCCCGTTCTATTGAACAACGCGAAATAGTGGCGGTGCTTACTTTTGATACAGATTTGTGACCGTGAGAATGTTTGCTGATCGCCCTCGTTTCTTTCATTAGGTTTCGAACTAATGGATTTTATTTACCGTGAGAACAGCTTATGTCACGGATTCCGATTTTCCTCTCCCTCCTTCAATTTTGATTGTGTTCACTCTTCAGAATGGGCTTTTACTCTTACGAAGTTAAACTAATGTTTGGTAGCCAATTAGTTCACTAATTTCAAGGGTAAATCACTGTATCCTTCAACCGCAGGCTTCACGATGTCACTGTCACTGTCTGCGACTCGTCCCCAAGCCACCAAGTTCAAATCACACTGTCCGATGATTTGCCGAATAAGCTTTTGTCACATTCTATATTTACATCGAAGACAGGCTGTGGTTTTGAGTCTGTGCAGACCGCGGATGAGAGCAGACAATTGAATCGAAAGCCCTTCTCTAGAAAAAATCATACTGTCAACGAACCCCTGTCCCCTGAAGCATATGCAATTAATTCTTGGGGCATGATCGCGCCCATCATTGTTATCTGTTCGCATGAATATGCTTTCAGTTATCATTTTGCTCGGTCTAGCACTACACTGTTCGCGAGCGCAGCCATGCAAATCTTATCGCGCTTTGCAAGTATATTGTTCCGTGACTGATTGTCCGTCGATCATCTTAATTTAAAAGTTGTCGAACCCAAGTCGATCGTTATATTCAAGGCCTCGATGCTACAGTGCGGTGCTGTTTTCCCTTCTTCCTTCCCCACTCGCGCTATGAGCTCCATTTTATCCTATTTGATGTCTGGAGACTGCCATCTTCAACCTGAATCAACACGATGGGTAATTTTTTGCGGCTCCAAATCTCAGTTCATCCCGAGAGATCCCATCAATCGGAGTTACAATCGGAATCAATGCCGCATTCGGAACAAGTCAGGAGCCAGCTGATTTTATGCCTCTTTAGAAATGTGGGTCTTTGAAATTTGTATATTTTTATAATTCCCGGTATTGTATAGTAATCAAACTTAACGTACTCGTACCCGCCGCGCGCCAGCGACGGCCCGCACCCCAAGTGATATATTGCCTCGTTGGGACCGACCCCGAGCGTGTCCATAAGCGTGTGGCCGAGGCGAGCAGAATCCTAGCCGAGCTGAAGACGTTCGACGCACAGAGGCTGGGCTTGCGACACGACGAGGTCGCTCATACGAGGCTTTCCATGTTCCGGGTCGTTGGCTACACTTTTGATCACAGACTAGGATTCACGGAGGTACTGTAGTGCGCTGTGTGCTGTACCTACGTCGCGTGTCTAACATTCGTGCATTTTATTCGCTCAAGCGTCCATTTATGGTGCTCATCCGATCACGCGAACCTGGAGTGCCAAAATTCGTTCACAACAAGCGAATACCCCTCAAGGAAAAAGTTGGATTGAATCCCGTGGGCCCGCGACTATTCTAAACGCCCAGAGTTATAGGACTAGGAAATTTCTTGTTTACTGAAGCTACGAGCCTCTGCTTCAACTTTACGTTCCATTTCCAGGTGAACGACGTCTATTAGTCAGAGGATTGCGAACGGACTAAC